>JAJIBD010010499.1:0-63503 GCA_021461705.1 Cryptotis parvus
AAGATTAAGCTGACTGCATTTCACCGACATGTTCAAACTGGCCGTGCTTTCTTTGGAGGTGAGAAATCCGCTTCCACGGGTGTTTGAGATTCCCAGCACTGACTGTGCTATGCCAGGTCAGAAGACACAAAGATCAGAGACTAACCAAGTGCACATATTTACCTGTCCTGTGGTGGACCTCCAAGGTCTGGGACCTGCTCACCTGGCACAAACATCAGCAAATTGGACAGGTGCCCTTTGAGAGGGAAGGCAATTATTGTGAGGTCATTTCAGAATCTTATGGGTCACACAAAACAATCAGAACCATTGCAAAATTCCTTCCTGCTCTAGTGTGTTTGCTTTGTAGTTTTCCTTTTTAACTAGAGGTCAAACAAGTCCCTGTTTTCATTTAGAGTATACCTTCTATGCCACTTTTCTTAAAGTTCAAAAAGATGATTATGATCAACTTTCCAAATAGAATGTAAAGCCCATTTGTCCTTTTATCTATCTATCTATCTATCTATCTATCTATCTATCTATCTATCTATCTATCTATCTATCTATCTATCTATCTATCTATCTATCTATCTATCTATCTATCTATCTATCTATCTATCTATCTATCTATCTATCTATCTATCTATCTATCTATCTATCTATCTATCTATCTATCCTATCTATCTATCTATCTACCTATCTATCTGTGTGTCTGTCTGTCTGTCTGTCTGTCTATCTATCTGTCTGTCTGTCTATCAATCTATCTATCTATCTATCTATCTATCTATCTATCTATCTATCTATCTATCTATCTATCTATCTATCTATCTATCTATCTATCTATCTATCTATCTATCTATCTATCTATCTATCTATCTATCTATCTATCTACCTATCTATCTGTGTGTCTGTCTGTCTGTCTGTCTATCTATCTGTCTGTCTGTCTATCAATCTATCTATCTATCTATCTATCTATCTATCTATCTATCTATCTATCTATCTATCTATCTATCTATCTATCTATCTATCTATCTATCTATCTATCTATCTATCTGTCTGTCTATCTGTGTGTCTGTCTGTCTGTCTATCTATCTGTCTGTCTGTCTGTCTATCTATCTATCTATCTATCTATCTATCTATCTATCTATCTATCTATCTATCTATCTATCTATCTATCTATCTATCTATCTATCTATCTATCTATCTAACTATCTATCTATCTATCTGTCTATCTGTCTGTCTGTCTATCAATCTATCAATCTATCAATCTATCTATCTATCTATCTATCTATCTATCTATCTATCTATCTATCTATCTATCTATCTATCATCTATCTATCTATCTGTCTGTCTATCTATCTATCTATCTATCTATCATTTATCTATCTATCTATCTATCTATCTATCTATCTATCTATCATCTATCTATCTATCTATCATCTATCTATCATCTATCTATCTATCATCTATCATCTATCATCTATCATCTATCTATCTATCTATCTATCTATCTGTCTGTCTGTCTGTCTGTCTGTCTGTCTGTCTGTCTGTCTGTCTGTCTGTCTGTCTATTTACTCATTTATTTATTTATCCATTTACCTACCCATTTATTTATTTATTTATTTATCTATTTAGTACTGGTTTTTGGCATATGCATCGGACAGCTTGCCAGGCTCTGCCGTCCGGGTGGTATACTCTTAGTAGCTTGCTGGGCTAAACACTGCTAGGAGTAATTCCTCAGTGCAGAGCCCTCAGGAAGATGGTCTCCCCACCTACAGTGGCCACCCACTCTACAAGATGGTCAGACTTCTTCGATCAAGACCCTGAATGAATGGTTTGAGGCTCTTCGTATTCCTGAAGGAACCAGATGCCATTGGGCTACACTGGCACATGATAGGATCAAATGGAAATGTGGCGCCGCTCGAGCAAATTGATGAATAACAGGATGTCAAGTGATCTATTCATTCATTCATTCATTTATTTAGCATCACATCAGGAGATGCTCAGGGGTTACTCTTGGCTCTGCACTCAGGAATTACTTTTGGCAGTGCTCAGAGGGACCATATGGGATGCCAGGGATCTAACCCAGGTCGGCCGCGTGGCGTGTGAGGTAAATGCCCTACCCGCTGGACTATAGTTCCGGCCGCCCGTTTGTCTTTTTTTATTCTTATTGGTTTTTGAGACAAAAAAAACCAATAAGTAGTATTGGTTTATTGTAGTGTATTTCCAGAAATTGTAGTGTATTTCCAGTATTGTAGTGTATTTCCAGAAATTTGCCAAGAGGATTTGCGTATCCTTTCCCTAAAATTGCTTCCAATGATTATATATCATTATAGCACAGTATAAAAACTGGGATTTGACATATATACATTATATAAATGTATATATGCACATTGTACTAATGTGGGTTGTACTCATGTGCATATACATTTATATAATTGTTACCACTTGTAGTTAGATTTAATCACAGCAACTACATCAGGATACAGAACTCTATGAAGTCTAGATCTCAAGGAATTTTGCTTGTTATCTTTTGAAGGTTTGCAATTTTGGGAGTACTGAGAGTATTTTCTAGATTCATTGTGCTCTTCATGTACATGATGCCATCCTCGGTGGGGAAAAAACTTTGAATTTCTTCCTTTCCAATCCTACTTTGAATTTCTTCCTTTCCAATCCTATTCCTTTGTTTTATTCTCTATCTTTATTGCTCTGGCTAATGATTCCTATATTATGCTGACCGGCAATGGAAGAAAACACATTGTTGTTTTAATCTTAATCTTAGAAGAGAGCGGCCTGTTTCCTTTCCTTGGTGACCTGAGATTGCTATCAGGTTTTTTATTACTTGTTTTTACAAGTTGAGAAAGTTCTCCATTTAAAGTATTGTGGGATAATTTCAATAGGAACAGCTATTGGATATGTCAAATTATATTTATGCATATATTTATTTGATCATGAATGTGATTTAGTGCCCTTCAGGTGAACAACATCCATATATTTTAGTAGATTTCAATAAATCCATCTTGGTCACAGTGTATAGTTCAATTCTTTATAGTCAAATTCATTTTTAAAAAATATTATTTCATAAAGAGTCTTGCATTTATCTTAATAAGGGATATTCTGTAGTTTTCTCTTTTGTACTGTCTTCATCTTGTTTTGGTATAAAGATAATAATGAGCTCATCAAGGAATTAAAGTGCTGTTTCTCTTATATTGTCCTATTTGGCTTTCAGAAATCGATCATCTTAAATCATCTAAATGCCAAGGTAAATAATAAGAAAACTGTCATTTGCTCCTAAATGAAACAAAACTCTGTTTAGGAAAGGCAAACATAATGGCATTATATAAACTACTGTCTGTCTGAAAACTATGGACCGAATTTACTTCCAAAGGTTAAAAAAAAATCTACACAGGGAAAATATGAGTAATTTATGTGGGTTATTGCCCATAGGTGTTAGCAATGCAGGATGTCACCACCAGAGGAGCCCTAGAGCTAGATATTTGTTCCCTGGGACACCTCTACTGAGGAAGGGTTGATCAACCATGGAGAGGTTGATTATCACAAGGAAGGGTTTTCCCTCTTTCTTTCTGAAACAACATCAGTGATATGTGTCAGCATTAAGCTCTATCAAGGTCAGAAGGGAAACTGGGGTGAAATGCACCCAGTATTATCCAGTGATGAAGGGTGGTGTCCGTAGGACTGACAAGGGATAAGCTTACAGCATCTCTGTAAACGGAAGAAAGTGCTGACATTTGGGACCCTCGTGTGCAACCCATAGTAACAAGTGTCAGAGGTATTGGAACCTCCAAATGAGTGAGACAGTTGGATGAAATTCAAGAATTAACAATGACAGACTTTTAATAAAGCTGTCAGAAGAAAACTTTCCCCAGCCATCAGACTTTCTAGACTAGAATTTCAACAGGTCACAGGGCGTGAACTGGAAAGGGTTTGAAGGGGTTTGAAGGATCCAGGGCTGTAACTGCACTCTCATGGTGAAGGATGCCAGGGCTGTAACTGCACTCTCATGGTGAAGGATGTCAGGGCTATAACAACAGTCTCACGGTGAATGAGGTAAAGTGACATGATAAGCTTTCAGTGCCTGTATTGCAAGGCATAATGCCCCCAAAGTAAAAAAAAGAGTGATTGTGTGTGTGTGTGAGAGAGAGTGAGATAGATAGATAAAGGAGAGAGAGAGAGTACATGTGAAAAGGAGAGAATGAAGAAAAGTACCTGCCATAGAAGTAGACTGTGGGGAGAGGGGCTGTGAGGAAACTCAGGGCACTGTTGCTGGGAAATGTACACTGGTAAGGAGATGGGTGATGAACATTGTATGATCGAAGCATCCATGTAAAGCTTTGCAACTATGTATCTCACGTGATTCAATACAAACAAAAAACAAACAAACAAACAAACAAACAAACAAATAAAACTGCCCTCACAGAGAACGAACATGGAGGTGAATGTTTCAGTACTCCTCTAAGAGCCTCTGCATCTGTCCTGGATTGCCTCCTGCAGGTCACTTCGTAGATAGGAGGGTAGTCTAAGTGTGGCAGTTTATCTGACCATGCATTCTGTACTGGCTGGTATAAATATTATCTCATGCTACCACAATCATCGTGGGACTAGCTAGATCTTACCACCATATTTGCCTGGCCACGTTGGATCTCTAAGTAATTAGACCAGAGAGAAATGCTGTTTGCCTCCAAGCAAGCAAGCATGGCTCCCCTGATAACTCAAAGACAACTAAAATACAAAACTACCGTGAAGTAGATGAGACTCTTGTGAAGGCTTGTAGAAATATTTAACTGACATTAGTATTAGTCTTTGGTACAGAGACATGCCATCTCAGAAACCCCCTTTCTCTACCCTATAAAGGCATTTCCAGGCAGATCTTGGCTCAAAACATTAGCATATAAAAGGGCCTAGGTGAGGTGCTGGGAGAAATTACCTAAGGGCATTTGACCCTTCCTGCTTCCCATAATAGAGGGAAGTCTGAGTTGCAGGGGTATAAAACCAGCCTGCTTCCTCTCTCTCTTTGGGCTCTCTTTCTTTTGGGTTCTCTCTTTGTGGGCTCTCTCTTTGTGAGCTTGCACCCTTCTTGGGAGTCTTGTCTTTGTCTCCTCTTTACAGGGCCTTAACACGTGGTGGCCGCCATCTTGGCCTACACGTGGCTGGGGTTCTAGCCAGGAATCCTAAGCACAGGGTTTTTCCTATTGCTGATTTGTATGCTGGAACCTGTGATAAGTAAAGCATTTTAAAATGGCATCGGATTCATGACTCTTCATCCATTCTCCGCCGGCTTCAGAGGTAGAAGGAAACTTCGCTTTCCGGCACTGTTGGGGACCCCAGCGGCATTCCCGACATCTGGCATTCCCCTACAGGTGAGGGTTCTGAAAATATGTTTCTAGAATGCCATAGCTCAGTAAAACTTCATTTACAATCAAGGGCTGGTTTCTGTATTTCCAAGTGTTTTAATTTAAAAGTAGGGAAAGGTAATAATCTCCTAAAAGACCATTAGTAATAGCTTGGTTTATGAACCTCTAAAAATTTATTAAATTATAAGCCAACATAGTAAAAAGCAGTTCATCAAAGTAAAGCTTGAACTGCAATTTGAAGATTTGTAATTATCTTGTCATAGACTTGCTACACCTTTAACAAACTTAATACAGTCTAAACAGAGCCGGGATCAGGACACTGGTAGTGCAGTGTTGGGGGATTCAGTTCCTTGAACTAGAAATAAACCAGAGACTGTGTAGAGATAATTCCATTATTGCGATTTTAATAGATTATCATAAAGACCCCTTTTCTGCTAACACACAGTTTATTTAAAAATACTATTTAGAATGAAAAATGTAATAGCAAAAAAAAATCCATCACTAGGCCAGGAACTGACATCCCTTTAATTTTTGAGGAAAATAAGTGACATAATTCTAATTTTTAATCTTAAGCTTTCTAAGGGTAATTTAATAATTGAAAGAACAATCCTCTTTGTCATCTTTCTAATTATAGTCAATTGAAATAAATGCAATTTTTACAACAGTCCACATATATGATGCATTGCTTTAGATCAAGAGGAGAAATATAAAAATATGTTTTCATGCAGATCATCTTTTCAGACCAAGGTCATGGAAGTATTAGGAAAGAATTCATATTCTAATTTTTTTCCTAAGGTATTAAGGCAAATTCTATGGAAATATATTTTTAAAATATGCAATTATAATTAGTAACCTTTTTTCTTTTTTATGATCACAACATTAAGCTACTATAATAGACTACTATTATTAAAAACCTATTATTATTAAAGACTTACACCAATTTATCCACATATCTTTCCTGTCTCTAAAAATGGTAAGCATACTCACATAAGGCATGCAGCATTTTGCCAAATTGGTTCATTTGAAAAGCGTTATGAATAAACTGTACCAATGGAGGTGCCCTGATAGCCGTGTGCTAAGGCCTCTGTGCGCCTTAGAAGGGTCTTAGGCCAAAGAGTCACATGGTAAGAAACTTTCTGGGACCCAAACAGAAAGTCTCAAGTCAGAGCGGTTACCAATTTGACAATTTCTAGAACATTCAGCCACTGTAGAGTTTGGGGAATTATATGAAGATAACTGTTTTCAGAGCAGAAAAAAAACAAATCTAAAAACTTCAGGAGTATGATTAGGTGATTGGTGGTCTGACATAGAAAAGACTGGGCCCCCTGGGATGAACCCAGAGCCATGGCAGAGCCTGGCAAGCTACCTGTGGTGTATTTGATATGCCAAAAACAGTAACAATAATGGATCTCATTCCCAACAAATGGAGACATTACTGGCGCCCATTCAAGCAAATCGATGAACAACAGGAAGACAAGTGACAAGTGATGATTAGTTCCCGCTGCTGGAGGAGGTCCACAGTTGACTTAAGTGCAGTGGAGAGGGAAGGCGCAGCCTGGAAGGAGGAAGCTACGGCTTTCCCTCCCTCGTCTGTCATCCCAAGAGCCTGGGGATTCCGGACCATCAGGTGTCCAGCGGCCCCTGTGCAGGCAGCGGCTCCCTCGGGCTCCTCGTCCCTCCTGTCACACAGGGCAGCCACCAGGCAGTGCCTGACGCCCCGTTTGTTCTGCCTGGCAGCGAGTTGGTCCTCACCTCCTGACTCCCTAGGGAGCCTTGGACCTAGGCTGGACCAGGAATTGCTCTTTGCGGGAGAGGAAGGTCCTCTAGACCTGACCTCGCCTTTCATGTCATTCCCTCAACTTCTCAGTAGGGAGCGTCAAGAGAGGACAAAAGGGGGAAGGACAGGTTTACTGGGAGTCCAGGGAGCCGGAGAGGACTAAGGTGAGATGCGCGAGCAGGGAGGAGAGTCGCCTCCCGTGAGCACGGCAGCGACACGCTAGGGGCACCTCGGAGCCGGGCAGCACAGGTGCTCACTTCTGAAAGAGAAGGCTTCAGTTTCCCCTTGCCAGTGAGCGAGGAAGCTGCCGTTTCCTCCTGGCAGATGCTATCTCTCCGCTCTGACTCAGGATTCATTCCCAAGAATGAATACTGAATATTCCAAGAATTCCCCAGATCCCTCAAATTCTGCCATGGAGCAGGGTCACAGGGAGCCCACAGTGCTTGAGGCAAATGGCCAGAAAGACAAACGGCAACTTCCGTGCCTCCTCTGTGACAGTTAATTGATGAGAAATCCGATGGACCGGAGAGCCTTTAGAAAGGGCCTGCTCAGAACTCCCCTTCCTTTTTAACTTAGACCTATTCAAGTTCCTCCCCACACGGGGAGCTCTTTCTCCTCTCCTTTGCTTTCCAGTAAATGTTTCTACCTTCCAACTCAGAGTCTGAGCATCTTTATTACTCAGTATTTCATTCTTGAAAATATTGAAGAACCCTGGAGCCACGAAAACACACCTGCTGTATTGGCTCTGTCTCCATCTGCATCGCTCCTTTGTTGGCTGGTTTTAAATGCTCTTCTCCTAAATGGCCCAGTTCCTTGTACAGTGGTTGCCAAGGGTCTTTCCCCATTGTCCACCTGGTCTTTGCTGCAGTGCTGGCGTCCCTTCTCCCTGGGGTCTTGTCCTGCCCCTCTCAGAAGCTGCTTCAGAAGCCGCCTGCCCTGGGCCTGCAATTCTGCCTCTCAATGGCTTTCTGGGCTCTCGACTTGGGTCATTTGTGTGGGAGCCTCCATGCTTTGGGGCTGACTCTGATTTCAAACTCACATTACCAGGCGCCACCCACCATCTTTCTAAGTTCTAAGATACTTACATTATGATTTTCAATGATGATTTTTTTGGTAATTTTTATTATACCACTGTGAGATACACAATTACAAGGATGTTCGTAATTGGGTCTCTGTCATACAGTGTTTCAGCGCCCAGCCCTCCACTAGTGCCCCGCTCCCACCACCACCAATATCCCAACACTCCCTCCCACCCACCCCCAGCCTGCCCCTGTAGCAGGCACCTTTTCTTTATCTCTTTCTATCTGTCTCTACCTCTCTCTTCTCTTACTCTTTGTGGCTTGCCCTATAGAGATTAATGGTTTATGATATAAGTCTCTATGTGTATATTCAATAGTGAGTTCTAGTGTGACATTATAGTCCCTCATTGCCCATCAACCTCCCCAGTTTGTTGCAACTACAGTGATCATTCGATGCCTTGACAATGAATGATCACTGTATGCAACAAACTGGGAGGCTGATGAGGTCGTTTGCCAAGGCATCGAAAATCAGATGGGCTAGACATGTAATGCGATTTGGAGATGACCGCTGGACTAGAGCCTAGAGCTGTTATCGACTGGATCCCACAGGATGTCAAAAGATCATGTGGCCACCCACCTACAAGATGGTCAGACTTCCTTGTCAAGACCCTGAAGGAATGGTTTGAGGCTCTTCATATTCCTGAATCAACCAGATGCCATTGGGCTACATTGGCATGTGATAGGGTCCAATGGAAACGTTACTGGCGCCTGCTCAAGCAAATCAATGAATAATGGGATTCAAGTGATCAGGTGATCAAGTGACAGTGATCATTACCATGTATAAATGTGAAAGATCCTGGGAAGGACCTGGTCCTAATCTTCATTATTATCTAAGACCCTGGCCGCACCAGCACAGCTGTGGTTCTGGTCTGTCCCTGTCCATTGCTGCTAGCTGTGAGGCTGCACTCAATGATGATTTTTGATTTGTCAACTCTATATAATTAGGCCCTCTACTATACTTCTTGCTATCTCAATCAATAAATAATGCCAAAATGTCAAAGTTAGGACCATTATCTCTAAGTATATTCTGGGTTACATCCAAATATAAGCCCCAAAACCTTGAGGGGAAAAACATGTTATGAATGAATTCGTCATAACACAAGTAAGAAGCTTTTCTGAATGACAGAACTAATGGATCTTATCCTAAAGTTTCATGGGAAAAATGCATAGAACAGGCATCTGAAAACATTTAGTGTGCGTAAAAATTGACTTAGTTTTTCTCTACTCTTACTCTGTCATATTTTAAGAGAGCATTTATGGTTTCTGTGCAGAGATTATACCTGCCTGTGGAACAAAGGTCCCCACTGGCAATGGTTACTCTTGGCAGGCATCAGAGTCACAGCAGTCACAGAGAACATTGCCCAGAAAGCGAGATGAGTTCATTTCCAGCATTGGAGGGCAGGGAACTGCACTATATATGCCTTCATTTGATTGCCCTTGGCTGGATCTGGGTGGCATTTAGTGCTTGTCTCAGGCTGTTGCTGTGGAGCCAATGGGAGCCTTTTGTGAGAGTATCTTTACCTTTCCCAGAATTATCAGCGTATAATGATGAAATGCCACTTCCACGGGCACTGCATTTCCATAGCAACAAATCATCTCATGGAGTTTACAAATTCATCCAGTCCTTATCCCAAAGCAGCAGACAGCGAATGTGTTATGAAAGTTCTTTCTCTTAACTTGTAATTGAGGAAATGAATTAAATGGGTCTTGGTGCTAGGATTGCGGCATGCCATTGAGCTCATGAAGGGGAATTTAAGGAAGAAAACAGGTGTTCTTGGCTGGTGTCTGAGAAAGAGATTTTTAATTAACTCAGCAGATCAGATTCAAGAATCACATATATACTTTTTTTTCCTTTAATTGAATGTTCGGCATAAATTAGGTGTGACATTCTTTTTGTCTCATTCCTGCATTCTTCATCTGCTCGTATGTTCCTGGTATTCGGGCCTGAAGTGCTCCCCATGAAACCACAGACCCATGTCTAGGCTGTCCACAGTGCTTGGCCTCCTGGGTCAGCATCTCAGCTCCGGTGGCCAGCGCAGGGCACCCCACCTCCTGTGTCCCCTTCAACCTGGGCTCCGCTGTAGGCTGTGGCTACACAAGGGACTCCTCCTCGTGTAGGAGTCCCTCATGAAGACTACACAGAAGGCCGATTGCCTCACTGCACACAGCACGTTAATAAGAATTCAGGCTATGTCTTGCTATGTTCAGCTTCTCACTGTGTTTCCTATTCAAGTCTTGTCTAAACCCAGTGAGTTCCCTGCCTGTGGCCGATCTTGTCACACACAGGCGGGAAGGAGATGATGGCTCTATTCAAACAAACTCCACTGTCTTGCCGTAGAGCAAAACAACACTCCTGTAAGTACTCTAAATCAAAAGCTGATGGCTTCAAAGAACTTTGCCGATGTTTCCTGCGAATGGGAGCCAAATTGTATTTAAAACAAGAGGGCAATCAATAGGGTCCTCTGGGTATCTTTCCACGCTCTCCTCCAGCCCCATAACTTAAATGTGTCTCCAATCAGACTGAAAATCATTTTGCTTAGGAGGCATTTCAAGGTTCTGAAGGGAAATTACTTGCCTTGGATTTATTGTGTCTAAATTACAAAACAACCACCCGGTTGGCAAAGTTGGCAGCCCTTCCCTGACAGCCACTGGGCAGGAATCGAGAGTCTAAATTAGCCTTCCGCCTCCTCCCCAGGGGCCACATTTATCCTGTGTCTGTTCCCATTACCCTGAGTTGGAATGCTTGAGAGAAATCTACGCTAAGCACTTGTGCACTTCATTAATTTAAAAGAATGAAGGGAGCTCTCTGCTCAGTGGAATAAGAAAATTAATCTGTCATCTCCGAACTGCCGGATTATCTGAGTTATGAACTGGTGGTTGTTGCAAGCTATTTGGTAGGCAGAGTTTTCACAGTCTTGTATTGGGTGTTAATCTTCTCCATTCTAGTGCCTTCAAAAATCCATCTGAAGTCTTCATGTCTAACCCCACCTTTTCCCTTTAGCTTCAAGGAAGGGTTATCAACCAACCATAGGACAACACATGGACCTGGAGCTGAGCATACTTAAAACCAAACTCTTTGGGGTTTGTTTAGGGGGCAGAAGATACACTCCTGGCTTATCCCAAGACTCAGGGATCACCTCCAGAAGAGCTCAGGGGATCAACCGTGGTGGGAGGATCTACTGGGCCAGGTGCTTCTAAGGCAAGCATCCACTGACGGACCACTTGCAGCCCTGAACTTAGCTTTGTGATTCTCTCCCTTGGCCCTGCTCTGTCTAGGTGCTCCAATCCTGGTTTCATTGCCCACTGTTCACTTTCCTCGCTGATCCACCCTTCTGTTGAGCTTCAGCTTCTCTCTCTCTCCTCCTCCCACATGCCCAGCTCACTTAAATTTTCCACCTTGCAGATATTCTGCTGTTGCAGGACTCCTAAGGGCCGCTGCATCTGCTCTGGAGTGCCTCCCGCAAATCACTCCGTAGATAAGGGGGTAGTCTAAATGTGGCAGTTTATCCGACCATGTATGCTGTACTAGCTGGTATAAATATTCTCCCATGCTACCACAATCATCGTGGAACTAGCTAGATCTTACCAGCATATTAGCCTGGCCACGCTGGACCCCTAAGTAATTAGACCAGAGAGAAATGCTGTTTGCTTCCAAGCAAACAAGCATGGCTCCCTGATATACTCAAAGGCAACTAAAATATAAAACTACAATGAAGTAGAAGAGACTTGTGAAGGCTTGGAGAAATATTTAACTGGCATTAGTATTAGTCTTTGGTACAGAGACATGCCATCTCAGAAACCCCCTTCTCTACACTACAAAAGCATTCCCAGGCAGATTTTGGCTCAAAACATTAGCATAGTAAAGGCCCTAGGTGAGGTGCAGGGAAGGATTACCTAAGGGCATTGGACCCTCCCTGCTTTCCATAACAGTGGGAGGAAGGTCTGAGTTACAGGGATATAAACTAGCCGGTTCCCGCTCTCCGGGGTCTTCTTCTTTGTGGGATCTCTCCTTGTGAGCGCTCATTCCCCTTGGAAGCTTTTTCTCCTTTTTATAAAACCTTTACACGTGGTGGTCGCCATCTTGGCCTACACGTGGCTGGGGTTCTAGCCTGGAATCCTAAGCACCGGGCTTTTCCTTTTGCTGATTTGTATGCCTGAACCTGTGAGAAGTAAAGCCTTTTAAAACTGCATCGGATTCCTGAGTTTTCATCCATTCCTCGCTGGCTTCGGAGGTAGAAGGGAACTCGCTTCCCGGCACTGTCGGGGACCCCGGCAGAGCGCCCCGACATTCTGCCACTCTTTACAGCAGGCAGTGAATAGACACTGCCTCGCTTTACCTTCGTTTAAAGGCTGCAGAAAAGCTATTCTCATTCCTGTTTGCCAGGCACTAGGATGCAAAACTATTCTACAAAGGGCAGGATATTTACTCAGACTACAGGCTTCTTTAGTATGCGGCAAGGATATAAGCTCAGCCTTTTCTGGAATTGGATAGATTTTCTCTAGAGTACTACATTGTTAATGGTCTTTTGTTTTATAGCAATTTCCCTTTTGTATGAACTTGTGAGTAAATTACCCATCACCTAAAGAGCTGTGTTAAACATAGATGCTTCCTTCCTCTCTTTCTGTGGCCAAGGGCATCCTCCAACAAACCGCAATCATCTTGCAGTTAGGAACCAGCTTTTATGATTCCCGGGCATCCTCACTCTCCCTAGTACTCGATGGACCCTGCTGGAATTCCTGTTTAACCACCTTGTTAATGATTTGTTCTACACTAAAGATGATCCAAACCTCTTGTCTTGCTCAGCATGGTGTCTGCTTTCCATGGTGAATTGCTAAATATTTCTCTTTTCTCTCTTTTTTTTTGGGGAGGAGGGCGGACCATACCCAGCTGTGCTCAGGGCTTACCCCCTGATTCTGCATTCAGGCATCACTCCTGGAGGGGTTTGAGGAACCATGTGTAGAGCCATGTGTAGGTTGTTTTGCGTGCAAGAAAAACATGCTCCAAATCCCTGAATCTTTCATGGATACTCATTGGTATGTGATCTGCACTATCTCAGCTCTTACACAATAACATGATACAAGTGTCTAGGGTCCTTCTAGTTCTAACAGTAGTTATATGCCCTCCAGCCAAGAATGCCATGGTGAGGTTCCTAACTGGAGAGTAGGAAACAAGCCCAGGGGAGCAGTAGGTTGGTGTCTGGAGATTGGTCTGGTCAAACATAGTCACGTGAATGGTTTCCATTTCCTAGGAGGTGCAAATATCAGAGGGTGCAAAATAAAACTCACAGCTATGGAAAAGACTTGATCATGGACCATGTGTGAAGTTGTGAAATACATGGTACAACCACCGGGGAGAGGTCAGAGCTCACTCCATCATTGACCTGGACCTTCTGCTCCTGTTATGCTTAAGAAGGGTCAGGATCGAAGGAGTTCAGAAGAGTAGAGCTGAGGCCCAGATTTTAATATTGGCAGGGCCTCTGCAAGTTAGAGCAGCCAAAGAATGAACCAAAGTTGCAATTCAATAAAGATCAAGACAACTGGATCTTATCAAATGCATACAGAAAGAAATGACGGTTCCCCACAAATATTTTTATAATGCAAACATTTTGTCATCAATCAAATTTTGAATTGAAACCAAAGTTCTATTTTAACTTTAAGTGCAGTGATTTCTTGTGAGGATCATACTTGAAAACCTTATTTACCAAGGGCAGGTCCAGGTCCCAATTTGAGTCATATGCTTATGCTTTGGTCAGGCTTTAAAATATTAGCTACACACTTATGTGAACAAGCTTCTAAAGGAAGATCTAACTTTCACTAACAAAGCTTGAAGAATACTTAGGGGTCAGAGATTTCTCCAATACTCAAAAGAGTTTATAGACATTCAAAAGATTAACCGTGGGAGATTTCATTATTGGCAAACTTACAAAAATGCTATGCATAAAAACCTTTCAGCTAATTTGTGTCCATTTAAATCAAATTCTACTTGGCTCAAGCCAATATTCCTATATCTCAATCATAGATAATTTACAATATTATACCCTCACAATCTAGCAATGTTTGTGATATTTTCTAGTTAAATCAAGAAATATATTTTTCTTTTTTTTGCTTTTTTGGGTCACACCCAGCAATGCTCAGGGGGTTACTCCTGGCTCTTCATTCAGGAATTACTCCTGGTGGTGTTTGGGTGACCACATGGGATACCCGGAATTGAACCTTGGTCGGCTGTGTGCAAGGCAAATGCCCTACCCACCGTGCTATCGCTCCAGCCCCAAGAAACGCATTTTTCTTAATCCAAAATTTCTTCTCAACTCAACTGCTTTTAATTTTGAAAGGATCATGTATTAATTTCCTTATTATTGTCTTCTTGACTCAAGATTCACCCTAAATATAAGAAGTTATCACTGCAATATTAAGATTTTTTAATCTCAAAGTTATTCCCATTTTTAAGCACAGACTAGGTTTGGTAGACTTCAGAAATCAAAATTGTTAACTGAGTACACTTAAATATCAATTTTTAATTCTTTGATTTCACTTAATGATGCCAATAAGGACGGTGATGGAGGATACACAGCTAGTTCCTTTTTATCCTTCAGTATAGGAAAATGACAAAAAATATATTTTTTCCTTCACATTGACTTTTGTTTGGTCCTGAAGGATCAGTTCCTTTATAATTATAGCTTCAGGTATTCTTGTTTTTAGGTGTTGAATAATAGTCTGCATTGATTCCAAGTCAACATCTCATTAGCAAAATTTATGCCCAAAACTTCTTGGTCAAGGTACTTACTTAATCTAAAGGACAAATCTGAGAGGATTCAAAAAAAAAATAGTGGTTTTCACTATTGAGCTCTGCTTCAGAAGCATTATCTCTGCCATCCCAAGCACTATACTTATCCGTTACTAACTTTTTATGCCAATTTTGGTGTCCTCCAATCAGGAGCTCTGCAGTTCCCCTTAGTAAGGAGACCTTCATCTAAAAAATCAATAGTTATAAAATGTGCAAAGTATATTTTGGTAATAGTATGTTTATAAAAATAGAAAAACATTATAAACCAAGCTAAAATAGTTTATTATAACAAGGTGATTAGCAATAGAAAGTAAATAAAATAATCCTCATAGGAAGAAAAGACTATTTCTACTTGATGACATGATCTTATATACAGAAAATACCAATTTTAAAAAAAACTGTTAGAATCAATAAAGTTATTTGGCATGATTGCAGGTTTTAAGTTTAGTAAAAGAAAAGTTGTATTCTTCCATATCTGCATTGAACAATCTGGAAAAAATGGAGAAAAATTAACGTATAACTTATATATCAAACAATTTATATTATCAAACAAAGTCTTAGAAACACATTTTAGAAAAGAATGGGAAAGCTTATACTTTGAGAAACAGTAAATTCCTTTAGGACAAAGGAGACCAAAATTAAGTAGATCCTATAGAGAAGACCATAATTGTAAAATGTCAATATTTTTCAAATTCCCAAATTCAGTGAAATGCTTATAAAATTTCAGTTGAAAATCTTCTGGGAATTGTGAGGCTAAATCTTTTCACATGGAACTTTAGAGGACTGGAGAATCTCACAGCTCTGACAGAAAAAAAAAAAGAAAATTGGAAGGTTCACATCCTTTGAGCTAAACACTTGCTTTCAAGATATAATGTTCAAGATAGATGGCATTGCCGTTAGAATGAATGTGGATCAATGAATAGAACGGTTCAGCTGCTTTTCAGTAAGTTTTAACACAATTCAAGAGGGAAAGAAAAACCTCAGCAACAGTGCTGAGACAATCTCTGTCCACTAACAAGAAGTAGCTCTTTTGCAACATAGTTCAAAAACCAACTCCAAACGGATCAGTTCTTAAAATGAAAACTTGGAAGGATACAGCTTCTAGATGACATTTTCTGAGATTCAAGACATTGGATTGGTCAGCCCAGTTGGGTGTCTTAAATAACACACCAGGAAAGAAGAAAAAGCTTTACCTGGGCATCAGCAGCATTAAGCTGCTTGTATGCTAAAGACACACTGAAATGTGGGAAGAGAAGCCACTGAAGGGAGAAAGCATTTGCACATCAAGAGTCTGAGGAGGGATTTACTTGATTTTATCCAAATGAGAAATGTCCAAATGGCAAACCCCTGGGGGCAGAAAGTAGGCTATCGCACTTGCCAGGGGAGGCAGGTGGGTGGACAAGCAGATCATTACTAAAGGCCATGGGGCTTCTTCCTGACTCATTAAGAGTTTTCAAGTTAATGTGTGTTGGATGTTGGTTATACTACTTAGAGAATACACTGAAAAATGAGTTGCATTCTTCATGTGGGTGAATTTGTTACATTATGCAAATTATAGTATAAAGCTAATTTTTTATGATAGGTTTTGTTTGTTTTGTTTTTGCCTACCACTCTTCTTGTTGCTTTTTAACCTTTTCTATTTTGGAGCCATATTGCTGAGTGCAAGGCTTACTTCTGGCTCTGTGCTCAGGGATCACTCCTGGTGGTGCTGAGGAAACAGCATTTGAGGAGCATTTGAGGTGCTGGCATGCAAGACAAGTACCCCAAGCCCTCTCCTCTCTCTTCATCTCTTACCAAAACTCATTTCTGAAGTGTACCATCTTCCACAGAATTTTCCAGATTCATTTGACTTCCTTTTGTTCCCTTTTCAGAAATAAAAATCATTCAGCACTGCCCCGGAAATCTACCTGATTTAAGTGATCAAACAGAAAGCAAACCTTGGGCTCTCAAGGGCTCCCACTGCCACTAATTCCTGCCCCTTCTCTCAGAGACTTCAGGGGTCTTGTGACCCACTTCAGAAACACAGCTGGAAAGTCTTTGAGGTGTCTTCCATTTACTGTGACAGTAGACCTTTCCTAGCGCCTAGAGCTTTCATCCCAGTGTTGATTGCTTAGCCCTTAATAGCTTAGTAATCAAGGCCTACATTTACATAAATTGCTTAACAATGGTTGTCAGTGCCAGAGAGAAAAGAGGGAAGATAAAGAAGGGAAAGAAAGAGCAAAGAAAGTGCAGAGCAAAAGATGAAAAATTCTACCAGCAATTTGGCTGCTGTGTCCCTGAGGGAATGTGGTAAATGTGGCTCCACTTTATACTAAGAAACAAGGAGCCAAGTCAGTCGTCCCAGCACTTTGAGAGCCCCAGTCACCTTGTCTTAAGAGTAAATGGTTACACTAAGTCAAGCCTTCCTTTCAGACGGCAGGGAAGCAGAGAGAAAGATTCAGTTTGAGAACAGCAGAATGCAATCCTTCGGGATTTAAGACTCTATGTTTTTTTTTTTTTCTTTTTTGGGTCATACCCGGCAATGCTCAGGTAAAAGAATGGCCTCTCACCCACAGAACACAAAGACAGGAACCAGAGGTAACTGATAAAATGGAGGTAACTGATAAAATGATGGCTGGACAAGAGCACAGCAGGAAGGGCCTTAAGCAAATAATTCCAGGGAGGGCTATAAGGCAAACATTCCAGAGAGGTTGCATCTGATGTCCCCCTCCATATTTGGTATGATACCTGACAGGGCCCATGCCATGCCAAATATGGAAAGAAGTATTAGGCACACTCAGATTGGTGGGTGATGGTTACCTGGTGCAGAGTGATTGACTGCCTGCGCGCAGACCTTGATGTAATATTTTAAACCTATTGGATAGTTATTCACGGGCTTTTCTATAGCGCGGGAATTATTCCTTAAAAGATCCTCCCTGGAAGGGCTCGGGACTCTTAGCCACTGACCGCTTGGGGTCACGCTATGAGCCCGAGTATACTCGCTTATTAATAAAACCTTTGCTTTTGCATAGGACTTGGTCTCTCAGAGTTTTCCTTGGTAGGTGCTACGTTCCAAGGCTCCCAGTCAGTCACCCCATCGTTTGGCCAACCCTTACACAGGGATTACTCCTGGCTCTGCACTCAGGAATTACTCCCTGGCGGTGCTCGGGGGACCATATGGGATGCCGGGGATCGAACCCAGGCAGGTACAGGCGGGCCACGTGCAAGGCAAACGCCCTACCCGCTGGCCGCGTGCAAGGCAAACACCCTACCCGCTGGGCTATCGCCTCCGGCCCCTTAAGACTCTATGAAGATCCTGGTCCTGATGTAACAGCTTAGAGATGGTGGTGTAAACAGCTGACAGTAACGTCACTATAAGGCCCACCAGTGAGGGAAGTGAATGGAACGATTAATTCTGTTGCATTCTTACATACTTGCATTGAAAAATCTGGAAAACATTGAGAAAAATTAACTTATAACTTATATGTCAAACAATTTATAGTATTAAACAATAAAAACCTTAGAAACAAATTTTTAGAAAAGAATGGTAAAACATATACTTTGAAAAGCAGTAGATTCCTTTAAAACCAGACAGACCCAAACTAACAGAAGTCCATGCTAAAGAGAAGAAGACCAGAAGGAAAAAATGTCAATATTTTTCAAATTCACACATTCAGTGAACCTGGGGGGTCTGCCCACTAACCTTTATAGTGGCCTAGTCTGGAAGGATCTCAGCATCACTGGACATGCCAGGTTCTGTTCCAGGAAAAGAGATCGACAAGTGGGCATGAGCTATGGTAGTAGCGGGGGCTCCGTGCATCACTCTCCCTAACTGACCTATGGTCACCAGACTCTCACTTGAGGTGAAAGAAGGCAGAAACCCCCCTTTCCCAACCAGGGCAGGCCTACTCATGGAAAGTTACCAATTTAGGGCCTGAGTGTCCTTTTCATCTTGAAGTAACCTTTTTGTTATCTAGAAAAGGCCCAGAACAAATTCCTGTTAGAGGTTATGAGACCCCTACCCAGAACCAACTATCTGGCCTGAATTGCCTGGATTGCATTCCTGCACGTACACATAGCCGTTGCTGACCCATGATCCCACTTGTGTGTCTAGCCGCACCAAATATAGAAAGAAGTATTAAGAATGATCTGATTGGTGGGGGATGGTTACTTGGTACAAAGTGATTGGCTGCCTGCATGCAGACCTTGATGTAATATTTTAAGTCTATTGGATGTTTATGTGTGGACTTTTCTGTAGCGGCGGGAACTATCTCTTAAAAGATCCTCCCTGGAAGGGCTCGGGGCTCTTAGCCACTGACCGCTTGGGGTCATGCTATAGGCCCGAGTATACTCTCTTATTAATAAAACCCTTGCTTTTGCATAGGACTTTGGTCTCTCAGAGTTTTCCTTGATAGGTGAGGTGTTCGAGGCTCCCAGTCAGTCACCCCATCAGGTGGCCAACTCTTTCAGAAGAGTCTTCAGACTGTGAAGGGAAAGCGCATGGGATAGGAAGGCCAGTGAGCAAGGTGTGGATAGGAAAGAACTGGTTAGCAAATGCAGGGGTTGAGTTACTGGGAAAGGGAGAATAGGGACTCAGGAGATGGGGGAGAAGGCAGAGCTTGGGAGAACCAAACCACAACGTGTGCAATGTCTAACTAGGTGCAGGAAGTTACTGGGATAAAAATTGAACTAGTGGGGGCTTGTCTCAGCATAACCTCACTGAAGTCTGCTTCTGTGCCCTGCTTTGCTTGCTCTGGCTTAGGTAAAAGGGTATATACAGCCTGTTTCTTAACCAACTGCTTATTGTTACATAAAATGTAAAAGCGCCTTTAGCCTGGTTTGGGTTTGGACCACTCCAAGCCCAAGGAGTGGTTCCAGCTTATTAACTATCAACCGCTCTGTTGGCTCAATCAATTCTCTGGTCTAAATTGCTGAGCAGGTCTCTGAATAGTGCCACGGTAGGTCTCGGCCCCATAATAATGCACAAAACTTCCTCATGACCCAATGGATATACTCTAGAATAAATATAGGCTGGCGTAAAAGATCCAGGAAGTCCCTGGTTTCACTGCTGGTTGGATACTGACTTCCTTCACTGTTTCAATAACCACGAACCAAATCACCCAGCAAGAGAGATGGATTGAACTCAAATCATTAGTATAAAACATTCAAACTTGATTTACCATATTAACATTCATTTGGAAGTGTGTGGAATTGGGGACACGATACAGAGAGGTAATAAATTTGCTCTTGATTCTAGTTATTTTAGGCCAGGGAGAGTGAGGGGGTGGAGGGAGACCATAAATGAAACCAAGCAGCAAGAAGTGTAAGACTCATCCCGCCATTTAAACATCCTCCTGGGTAGCTGTGAGGTGAGACTGTGGGAAAGGCGACTAGTGGCCACGTGGCAACTTCGCTTCTGGTTCTTTGCTGGGTTGGACTCCTGTGGTTCCTTGCTTGAGGCATGGGAGAATCCTTTCTGAAGGGCGTGTGTTAGTGTTTCAAACACTGTTTTCTGAAACAATTTCCTTGACTTTCCCCTCATCGATGACTGAGGGCTTGATGGCTGTTCTTCTCTTGTTCTACAGCCACGGAGAAAGTTCACATCCCTGGGTGCAGCAGGCCACAGAGCAGGTGATTGGTCCCAGGAGACACTGTCTGGGCTTGTCTTCTTCTCTGGTTACTGTGGATTTTAATAGTTTTTCTTTTAGTGTCTGCACAAACAGCACAGTTTCACAGGGAGGCTGGTGACGTCTCATCTGTCATGAAAAGGGCTCATTTTCACATACACATCTTTATGGTCATGGTTCTGGATTCAATATTCATATATATGCAAGAAAATTCATTAACTGAGTTTAAAGGAAATGGCTAGTGTCCTAATAGATGTGTCCAAGTGGTGGTACTAAAATGCCTCTCTTTAAATGTATTTTTCATATTAAGCATCAATATATGCCCTTATTTTAAAAAAGCAGATAAACACTAGTTACAGTACTTAAATCTAATCACTGGTAGTATTTTCTGCTCTCAATTTTGTCTTAAAAATTTTTGACCCAACTTCAGAGTGGGGTCTGAAACATTTGCTCATAAGATCATATTACTCCAACTCCCTCCATTATAAGAGAAATAAGTGAAAATTTCCTGCAAGAAAAACCCAGAATTCTGTAAGGAGAAAAAGAGTTGACATTCATTGCTAATAATTGTGCAGTGCCACAGAACATGAAATGGAGGGGAGACAGGGAAATTTGACTAAAAATCTTTGCCACCAAAGAATGGAATAAAAGCATCCATTTGTACTTTGTACTAACATAGATTCATGTTATAATTAGAAAATAAGTGACTTTTCTCCTAAAAGAATTATTCATAATAAAACAACTGCTAGGGAAACTTCAGTATGCCCTAAATAATTTACTTTAGTAATGTTGTACACCATTAAAATTTCTAACAAACATTCCATCTTAAAAGTTCTTTAAGTGTTCCTCTGTAGCTACGAAGATTTTTATCGATGTATTAAGACATGGGATATTAGAAATACACTTGTAAAAATGTCTTTGGGATATGACATCATTATCTCAAAGAGAACCAATAACATCTTCATATTTTGTATAGGAAAATGTTGGTGGTAATTTTGGAAACAAAGATTACTGTATTTAAACTACTGTAACTGATATTAAATTTGAGGCCGTTATTTTTTTTTAAATGCATCAGGGAGAAATTTAATGAAACAGGTTTCTCCATTACTATTTTACTGTCTACAGACAATGATGTTTTACTAATTATGGCAACTTTCAATCCTGATCATGTGAAATATGAAAGAAAGTATCTAGAATGAACAAATATAGAGCAGAAAAAAAGAAGTAATCAGTCACATTGGGAAGCAATTGTGTTCTGCCTTGGATATGCCTTAGTATTGACCAGCAGATAGAATTTCATGATTGATTTATACTTGATCACTTGATGACTTGAATCCTGTTATTCATCGATTTGCTCGAGCGGGCGCCAGTAACATTTCCATTGGACCCTATCACTTGCCAATGTAGCCCAATGGCATCTGGTTGATTCAGGAATATGAAGAGCCTCAAACCGTTCCTTCAGGGTCTTGACAAGGAAGTCTGACCATCTTGTAGGTGGGCGGCCACGTGATCTTTTGACATCCAGTAGGATCCAGTCGGTAATGGCTCTAGTCCAGCGGTTGTCTCCAAATCACATTACATGTCCAGCCCATCTGATTTTCGAAGCCTTGGCAAACGAAACAGTGTCCCTGATTTTGGAATAGCAGCGGAGGTCAGAACTCGGATTCCTTCACTCACTTGAGTGAGAGGTGATATTCCAAGCATAGCTCTTTCGATTCCTCTCTGGGAGACCCGAACAGCATTCTCATCCTTCTTTCGTAGGGCCCAGGTCTCTGAGGCGTATGTTAATGCAGGGAGAACAGTGGAGTCAAAGAGATGTGCCCAGAGCCAGAGGTTCTTTGTCCTTTTAGCTATTTCTTCGATGCCTTTGAAGGCATTCCATGCCGCTCTCTTCCTCCTGCGCAGCTCAGGTTTTAGGTCGTTCATCATCATTAGGTTGATTTCTCAACCTAGGTACACATAACTGCTGCATTCAGAGATGTTTGTTCCATTGAGAGTGAATGGGGCCTCAGGAACTAGTTCATTTTTCATGAACATAGTTTTCTTCAGATTCAGCTGTAGACCTATCTTTCCACATTCTCGGTCAAAGTCAGCCAGCATTTGTGCCGCTTGGCTAATGTTTGGTGTTATTAGAACGATGTCATCAGCGAAGAGGAGGTGGTGTAGTTGCCGACCATCTATCTTCACTCCCATTCCTTCCCATTCTAATTGTTGCATGATGTTCTCGAGGGTGGCGCTGAAGAGTTTTGGTGAAATGGTATCACCCTGTCCAACCCCTCTTTTGACATCAATGATCACTTCTTTGTAGAATGGTGAGATCCTGGTGGTGAATCCGTAATACAGCTGACGAAGGATCTTGATGTATTGGGTTTGAACGCCCTGTTTGCCTAGGGCTTCGATGACTGCTTCAGTCTCCACAGAATCAAAGGCTTTCTGTAAATCAATGAACGTGAGACAGAGCAGCATCTTGTACTCCCTACAAACCTCAATGAGCTTGGTTACTGTGTGGATATGGTCGATTGTGCTGAATCCTTTCCGGAAACCTGCTTGCTCGCATGGTTGTCCTTCATCTAGTGTTCTGCCAATCCTGTTCAGGATGACTCATGTAAACAGCTTGTAGATGATGGACAACAGGCAGATGGGGCGATAGTTGCTGATGTCGTGAATGTCTCCCTTCTTGAATAGTAGAACTGTCCTGCTGGTTTTCCATTGGGAGGGCACCTTGCATTCGGACAGGTAGCGTGTGAAGAGCTGAGCTAGTGTATTGATGAGTACCAATGGCAGATTCTCCAGGTGTTCGGGTCTGACTTTGCCTGGGCCTGGTGCTGTTCCCTTCTTTACCAATGAGATGGCATGTCGGATTTCAGAAAGGGAGAATGTTGGGAATGACATATCCATCCTGTGGAATTTGGTATGTGGGCAGGTGGATGTGGCTATCAAAGAGATTTGAGTAGAAGTCCTGGATAATCTTCTCCATTGCCTTTCTGGAAGATGTGATAGATCCATCAGGGGCGTCGGAGGGCAGTCATCTTGGTCTTATAGTTGGCGAAGGACAGGCGGGCAGTGCGAATGCTTTTCCCGGCTTCTGCTGCATCTTCCAGTATTTCTGCTCTTCTGTCTTTGAGGTCTTCTTTTATCGCTTCTCTGCACCGTTTAGCAAGCTTGGACATTAGCATTTGGTCTCCTGAGGCTCGCGCCTTGCCACGTTGGCGAATGAGCTCAAGAGTTTCTGAAGACAAGCATCCTTTTGTGTCTTTCTCTCTCTCGGCATTCTTCGCACAAGAATTAGGGCAGTCATTTTCCAAATCCAGACTCTACAACTTGCCAGAGCTACACCCAAGAGAAAAGCCTATCTGTCCTTGTTGTGGCGGCCACTTTGTGGGCTGAGAGGCCTACTTCTGAGAGTATCCCACCCGCACGGCAGAGCCTGGCAAGCTACCCATGTTTTATTTGATATACCAAAAAACAGTAACAATTATAGACATCATTCCAATGACCTGAAGGAATGGTTTGAGGCGCTTCATGTTCCTGAAGTGAGCAGATGCCCTTGGGCTACAGTAGCATGGGACAGGATGTATGGAGATGTTACTGGTGCCCGCTCGAGCAAATCAATGAACATCAGGAAGACAAGTGATACAAGTGATCCTCCAAGGGTCCTCTTTGTTGGAATGAATAGCACCATGAAGAGACACCCTGGCTATAGGACACTTTTAGAATTAGTTCTGCAAAGATGAAAAGAAAGGTCATGCTAGCCCATTCAAAGGACCGGCCTGTAAGATCCTTTCAGCAAACAGAGAACAGAGCTCTTGGAAATGACCCTAGAGCAGAATAGAATAGAACCTACAAAGCATCTTGTGGGGATGGAGATATCAATCTAGCATGGGGAACATAGTCTGAAATTATATGACTCGGATATTATGCATAATTCTTTTTTATCAGTCCCCTCCTTAGGTGTTTTGCAAAAGAGCTAATCTGAGAAGAAGGCAACATTGTAGGTGTCTGACATTTGCATTTGTAAAGACCTGGGCCAGAGATGTGGTACACCTGGAGATTTGCATGAAGTGTTGGTTTTTACTTTGAGAAGGCCAGCCCCAAGAGGCGCAGGCTGCTTGCTGTTTTTGCCTGCTTGGGCACTGGGAGAGAGAAGAAAATGCTGTTTGGGGGAAGAAGCCCACTTGGTAGGAGACCTCTTGGCGAGAGCACATGATCGAGGTCTGGTCAGCAGCTCCAGGTCTGGGGAGAGCCCCTTACCCTGGACTGTGGTAGTAGAGTGTATTTAAACTGTTGGTGGAAAGTGAAGCCTTTTTGGGTTATTTGAACTCATAGATTTTGTCCTTCGGCCCTGAGGTGACCAGGGAACTCGATCCCTGATACTGTTAGGGTCCCACGTGGGTCCCTGAACACTAAATCTTGTAAATCCTGAGTAGATTTAACATTCAAACACAGTCAAAATGTATATATATGGAACCAAAGCTCTGCTGGTCATTCAAGGTCATCTTTCCTTGCTGCTATAAATAATAATATATTCGCATGTGAGGAACCTTTTTAAAAATTAACACTTGCTAATTTGAAAAATTATTTGAAAAATTATTGATCCTAAATCTGTAAGTTCATATTTTTGTTTTGATCAGAGAAAGCGCCATATTTTCCCTTCCTGCGTCTGTGTCTGCATCCCCAAGGCCGGCAGGTTCTGTGCTTTGCTGAGGAGTTCACAGGACTCAGCGTACAGCTGCCTCCTCACAACCGGAACTCATTACAGCAAAGGACACAAAGGGAATGTAGAGGGGTGATATTTGGGAAGAGATCTGGAGAAGCCAGATAGAAAATTCGAGTCTGCACCCAGTGGAATCACACTGAAGGAGGCGGAATTCCTCCAGAAGGAAGTTGTGACTCTCCGTGTAGTGTCATCCTCCAGGGAAGCTCATTAGAACTTGGTGTGCAGACTTGGGAGCTTGTCTCAGGCAGCTCACCTGCACCGTAACTTCCCTTCTCCCAGAGGAAAGTGTGTTCAGCAAGAACCACAGTATTTGTACAAACAGTCTAGGCAATGCTCCAGTCTCCTCTTTTTAGGGAATGTTTTTTTTCTCAGTGTAGGAACTGTTTGCAGAAAGTTTTCAGATTCCAGGTAATGTGGGCATCGCCAGAGGACATAGCACCTGCTATGCTAACTCTGCCTGCAAAATACATTTTAGCTTTTATGCTTTGCACTGCACTGATTTTTCAATCTGCATATAACTCATGTGTTAATTTTTTAAATATGCATGTCAACTTTTCAGCATCATGAAAGAAAATAGTACTTTATATTATTCAAATAGAATTTTATTTCCATTCTTTGAATGGTTCATAACAGAAAATAGAGGAAAAGTTGATCCTGAGAAATAAATCCAACTACTTAAAAGGGGATCCAGTGGGATCCAGGATCCCCCTTTTAAATAGTTGGATTTATTTCTCAGGATCAACTTTTCCTCTATTTTCTGTTATGATCCCACAGGATGTCAAAAGATCACGTGGCCGCCCACCTACAAGATGGTCAGACTTCCTTGTAAAGACCCTGAAGGAACGGTTTGAGGCTCTTCATATTCCTGAATCAACCAGATGCCATTGGGCTACATTGGCACGTGATAGGATCCAATGGAAATGTTACTGGCGCCCGCTCGAACAAATCGATGAATAACGGGATTCAAGTGATCAAGTGACTTAAAAGGAAAAATTCTTAATTCTATTTGGGTTGCAATTGTACTTTTCCTTTGTTTTGGGGCCATACCCAACAGTGCTCAGGGGTTGCTACTGGCTCTATGTCAGGAGTCACTGCTGGCAGGGCCCAGGAAATCATATGAGGTGGCAGGGATTGAACCCAGGTTATCTGTGTGTAAGGCAAGAGCCTATTCACTGGACTATCTCTCCAACACCATAGTGGTACATTTTGGCATTTTGCATCTCCTATTCAGCATCAAGATTGATCTCAGACCACTAGTGAAGACTAAAATTGTCCAAAAGGACCAAGAAGTTTATATCCCACCTGCCAGCAGATATGCCATGAGTAGCTGGCAGAGCCAAGCAGCATTGCCAATAGGGCACACAGAGAGCCAAGGGCCAGATCTGAGTGCCCAGCTTTGCTGCCACAAAAAATACAAAAGCACGTGATGCTGGAGGCGTCCCTGAGTTTCTGCTCCACATCGTCCAGGAGCCAGAGGTGCGCTGAGCTGCACGGAGTCTCACGATGTGGAGGATACTCAGATTGTCTCCCCCTGGCGAGGGTTTCCCTGTCCACCTGTCAACAGGACCTCACACAGGCTGTGCAGCAAAGAAAAGGAGCAGTAATCTGTGACCATACTAAACTGTGCTAGCAGAACGGTCACATCTGCCATCTGGCACGTCAAGGGAAAAAAAACAAATATGAGAAGCAAGGAGATTAACAAAATAAGGAATTCATTCATAGAATGAATGTTCTTTCCTACGGGGTCCCAAGGTCAGAGAGTCCAAAAAGCATTAGGAGGCAAGAACTGCAGAGAATCTGACTTGGCTCCTCCACGGTGTGCTCTTGTATCTCCATGCCTCTGCCGGCTCCCTGAAAATCAGGATGTGAATCAGCAGAACTGAAAAGACATTGATAAAGTCTGATGAATTCATGATGTGAAAAATGGGAAGGTCAGTGTATATATATCATCGTTTTATTATCTCAGCTGTCAAAAATTATTACTTTTGCAACTAATATGATATAATTCCTGTCACTGTTGCTGTATGTGGTTTTTTAAGTTATATGGCATATAAATCACTTTCTATTCCAAGTTGTGTCAACAATTTGCATGTATTTACAAAACAGAAGTGCCAGCTACAATTTCAAACCTGCAAAAAATAATGTAGATATAGTTTGTACCAATGTAACCAGCTTCGTTTGATACTGTCAACATTCTCGGTTTAGTAATAAACTGGCCAAAATTGGAGTGGAAAGGTTGATAAGTGAAGCAAATAATGGTACAAACGATAATCAGAATGATTAACTTTGTTTTCATTTAACACATTTCCCCTAAGTTTTCCACAGATTTCCTCAATTTTTCAACTTCTGAGAAGTCTTATAGTCCATTACATGTCAATGCTGCAGTGCTCTAGATAAAAAGTGTGATGGGAAGTTCGCATCTTAGACCAAACTCTTTTGTATCACTGTATCACTGTATCACTGTCTTCCCGTTCATCATCGATTTGCTCGAGCGGGCACCAGTAACATCTCCGTATGTCCTGTCTCATGCAAGTAGAGCCTGAGGGCACCTGCTTGCTCCAGGAACATAAAGAGCCTCAAACTATTCCATCAGGTCATGGGAATGAGGTGTATAATTGTTACTGGTATTTGGCATATCAAAAACGACACGGGTAGCTTGCCAGGCTCTGCTGTGCAGGTAGCATACTCTTGTAGTCATCTCTAAATCCAGCATTTATTGATGAACCACGCGGCCACTTGCAGCCACACAAACCAGGCTGTGATAGGCTGGTCTGCTGGGTGGAGTTCTGAATAGGGGAAGTCCAGATGTGGAAAATGGAGGCCTTCATGGAGTGGGGGGTTCGTCTGGCTTGTTGCGAGGCTCTGCTGGGGTGGTGGGCCAGGGCTAGAACCTGCCATCCCTCCCGGGAGCCTCGAGAGTGGCTGGAGGGAGAACCAGTAGCAACTCTGCCCCATGTCTGTGAGTCTCTAAACCCTTTTGTAAGGAATAAAATTTGAGAGTAAATTTTACTTGTCAGTAGCCAGGGAGGAATGGTGGGGTAAAGGCACCTCATTTTGCTAAGTTCAGAATCCTAGAACATCAGGGGACAAATTGAAATGCTGTTGCATTTTTATCTCTTAAAGATTGAAAGTTCACTAAGTCACACAAAGATACTCCATTTAGTCAGAGAAAATATTCCCTTACCATGCATCTGTCTAAACTGAAATGTCCTCAGAGACGGTATTCGTGGCATATGGCTGGACAACAGGTACATGAAAATGTTATTTTCTCAAAGTATACTGCTTATTATTTGCTGGCACTTGGTGGGAATTTCTGCAACACTAACTCTGAGCTGGTTGCTTGAGCAAATTGATGAATAATGGGATGTCAAGTGATCATGTGACCACTGAGCTACATTCAGGCCACTAGAGGACAGTTCTGCCTGGCCTAGTTGTGATCTATTGCTGAATTAGGAGGCTTCATTCCTTAGAAAGCAGAACTTCCTGAAAATAAGCCAGTGGGACAAAATTTTTCCCCAAAAACTGCAAGGAAGAGTTTAAGCATATCATCTAGCCATGGAGATTCCTGATAGCAAATTAGTTCATAAATCTGCATTTGCAGACATAACCTGACAGGGCTAGCAAGAGAAGGACAAGTCTGACCAGAGTCGTGAGACATGAGGCACGCCCTTCTTTCCTTAAGTAGTTAAAGTCTATTGCTTGCAAAAGCATAACTGGCCACCAATGTAATTCGTGTCACTTTTGAGTCAATAAAAGAAATAACAGAGTAGGCGTTACAGACTTTGCTGTGAATGTGAATGAGACAGGGAAGGGACTTTACAAATGATTTGAAGGGCTCTGTAAGAACAGACGTGCTAGCTATGGCAGGCTGGAAGGAAAGTAATCATACATCAGACCATATGATGGTCTTATGTGCTGGATGCTCATGAATATAAGTGTGCATTTTGGGCTTGTTTTGGTTTGTTTGTACTGGGTCACACTCAGTGATGCTCAGTTGTTATTCTGGCTCTGAACTCAGGAATTACTCTTGGTGGTTCATGGGGGACCATATGGAATGCTGGGAATCAAACCTCAGTCGGTCGTGTGCAAAGCAGGAACCCAACCCATTGTACTACTGCTCTGGCCCCCTGCATTTTATCCAATATACTAGAACACTATATGTGATTATTAATTATAGTTTACTACTGTAAAATTAAATTCAGACAATGAATTTATATAATAGGAATACAGCTTTACAACTTTGCTTCCAAAAGCATCTCATAACATAAGCTCTAAATTATGCAGAAAATATTCTGTACCTTTGTAACTGTGTATCTCACTGTGACTTAATCAAAAAAAAGTTCAAAATTGGCAGAAATATTTTACTGAGAAGATGAGTCATCTCAAAGAAACTGGAGAACAATGCAGGGTTATTTTCTGACTGGTTTTATACACAAGTTTCTTCACAACATGCGTCAATAAATGCTCTATTATTTTTTTGTGACCTGGGTTTCTCCAATTTATTTTTTAATAATTAGTGTATGCTTTTGTCCTGTATAAGTTCTCCTGCCAATCACATGTACTAGCACTTAGAAATGCTCATAGACTATAAAAGTAGAAGATAAAGAAAAACAATTTTAAAGACTGCCTTGGGTTCAAAGATTCAAAGAGAGGTGGAGCGGAGCGATAGTCCAGTGGGGAGGGTATTTGCCTTCCATGCAGCCGACCTGGGTTTGATTCCCGGAATCCCATAAGTCCCCTGAGCACTGACAAGAGAAATTCCTGAGTGCAGAGCCAGGAGTAACCCTGAGCATTGCCAGGTTTGACCCAAAAAGCAAAAAAACAAAACAACCCAAAGATCCAGAGAGTAATATATACACATTTATTATATAAACACACACATATATGTTTATATACAACTGTACTGATGATGTTATACATATATGAATATATGTGTATAGACATATATTTGCATACACATATACATATATGTGTATAATATATGTCTATACACATATAACATACACATATGTATATATGAATATATGTGTATATACATATACACATATGTATATATGTATAATTGTATATATGTGTATAATATATGTCAGTGCAGTTCAAAGATCTAAATGTTTTTAAAAAATTAAGAGTTAACAGAAATAATATACTGGGCATTTGTTTTTCTATTGAATAATATTGTTTGGCCCAAGACCCTTCCAGCACTCAATAAAAGTATAGTCCATTCTATTTCTGAGGCCTTGATTTCCTGTTTGAGGAACAAATCTGTTTTGAGAAACAAAGGGCTAATCTAAGTCAGAGTCAAAAAATGAAGTAAAAGCAGGAAGAGAAAATTTCCCAAAATACAGTTTTCATGATAAATTGTCTCATAGCATTTCCTGGTGAAAACACTGAAGTATTTTGGAGTACATTTACTGAGACTCCCAGCTCACAGGTTTTTGTGAAGAGTGTAACAATATAATTAATTTATGATTCACACTGTGATATTTTTGTGAGGGTAATAGGATGCTACAACTATGCAAGACTAATTAAAAATATAAACAAAAGTGATTTTTTCCTAATCTCTAGACCATTAGCCATTAACTCTTTTCCCTGAGTTGGTATATCCGTTGGTGACAGTTCTTAGCTGTACAGTTGGGTTTTACATACTGAGAACTTTGTTTTCTTTGTGGTCTGTCTGCAGGTTTCATACTTGATGCTAGAGGTTTTACTCTGACGGACATGAAGTGAGCCCCATTTGGCCTTGCTGACAACAGGAAATGGACATAGCTAATGAGCCAAAAGGTCCATTTATCCATTTTTTACTGAAATGGGAAAATTTAAACTCAAAGATTCTTAAATACAAGTTTAGAGTTTTTTGTCCTAGCCTGGAAGGGATTTCATGGTTTCTCAATTTTCCAGGCACTTAGGGCTTGATGAATGGGTAAAAGAGAGAGAATTCTGCACTGCTGTTAGAGCAATAAAGTTATTATTGATCCCACAGCGTCTTTTATTACATGTAAAGAATCTTATTCAATTGTCCCGCAGTGCCCTATTCTGGGTTGGTTTAAGAATTCTGACTCTCTCATCAGCTGCACAAATTTTTTAATAATAAAAAGACGGAATGTTTTTCAACTTTCTTATATCTTTCTTCAACAGCGAATTGTTTTTTAGCTGATACTCCGTATAAGTTGAAGGTAGGCATGAGAAGAGAGAGTAGTAAGGACCAAGGTTGTTTCACCTAAATTAAACAGAGACCAGGAATGAGGGAAGAGAATGTGAGAGACTCACAAGTGTTGCAGGACACCTAAAAGCCTGAAAGTCTCTGCATTTTCCCTGGATTGCCTCCTGCAGATCACTTTGTAGATAGGAGGGTAGTTTAAATGTGGCAGATTATCTGACCATGTATTCTGTACTGGCTGGTATAAATATTCTCTCATGCTACCACAATCATCATGAAACTAGCTAGATCTTACCAGCATATTTGCCTGGCCACGTTGGATCTCTAAGTAATTAGACCAGAGAGAAATGCTGTTTGCCTCCAAGCAAGCAAGTATGGCTCCCTGATAACTCAAAGACAACTAAAATACAAAACTACCGTGAAGTAGACCGAGACTCTTGTGAAGACTTGGAGAAATATTTAACTGGCATTAGTATAGTCTTTGGTACAGAGGCATGCCATTTCAGAAACCCCCTTCTATACCTATAAAGGCATTTCCAGGCAGATCTTGGCTCAAAACATTAGCATATAAAAGGGCCTAGGTGAGGTGCTGGGAGAAATTCACTTGATCACTTGATCACTTGAATCCTGTTATTCATCGATTTGCTCAAGCGGGCGCCAGTAACATTTCCATTGTACCCTATCACGTGCCAATGTATCCCAATGTGGCATCTGGTTGATTCAGTAATATGAAGAGCCTCAAACCGTTCCTTCAGGGTCTTTACAAGGAAGTCTGACCATCTTGTAGGTGGGCGGCCACGTGATCTTTTGACATCCAGTGGGATCCAGTTGGTAATGGCTCTAGTCCAGCGGTTGTCTCCAAATCGCATTACATGTCCAGCCCATCTGATCTTCGATGTCTTGGCAAACGAGACAGCGTCCCTGATTCTGGAATAGCGACGGAGGTCAGAACTCTGGATTCCTTCTCTCACTTGAGTGAGGCATGATATTCCAAGCATAGCTCTTTCGATTCCTCTCTGGGAGACCCAAATAGCATTCTCATCCTGCTTTCATAGAGCCCAGGTCTCTGAGGCGTATGTTAATGCAGGGAGAACAGTGGAGTCAAAGAGATGTGCCTGGAGCCGGAGGTTCTTTTGTCCTTTTAGCTATTTCTTCGATGCCTTTGAAGGCATTCCATGCCGCTCTCTTCCTTCCTGAGCAGCTCAGGTTTTAGGTCGTTCATCATGTTGACTTCTCGACCTAGGTACACATAACTGCTGCATTCAGAGATGTTTGTTCCATTGAGAGTGAATGGGGCCTCCGGAACTAGTTCATTCTTCATAAACATGGTTTTCTTCAGATTCAGCTGTAGAGTTATCTTTCCACATTCTCGGTCAAAGTCAGCCAGCATTTGTGCCGCTTGGCTAATGTTTGGTGTTATTAGAACGATGTCATCAGTGAAGCGGAGGTGGTGTAGTTGCTGACCATCTATCTATCTTCACTCCCATTCCTTCTCATTCTAATTGTTGCATGATGTTCTCGAGGGTGGCACTGAAGAGTTTTTGGTGAAATGGTATCACTCTGTCCAACCCCTCTTTTGACATTAATGATCACTTCTTTGTAGAATGGTGAGATCCTGGTGGTGAATCCGTAATACAGCTCACGAAGGGATCTTGATGTATTGGGTTTGAACACCCTCTTTAGCTAGGGCTTCGATGACTGCTTCAGTCTCCACAGAATCAAAGGCTTCCTGTAAATCAATGACATGTGAGACAGAGCGGCATCTTGTACTCCCTACAAACCTCAATGAGAGGTTTGTTTGTGAGAAATTACCTGAGGGCATTTGACCCTCTCTGCTTCCCATAATAGTGGGATGTCTGAGTTGCAGGGGTATAAAACTAGGCTGCTACCTCTCTTGCTTCTCTCTCTCTTTTTGGGCTCTCTTTGTGGGCTCACACTCTTCTTGGGAGTCTTGTCTTTGTCTCCTTTTTACAGGGCCTTAACAAGTGGTGGCCGCCATCTTGGCCTACATGTGGCTGGGGTTCTAGCTGAGAATCCCTAAGCACAGTGTTTCCTATTGCTGATTTGTATGCCTGAACCTGTGATAAGTAAAGCATTTTAAAACTTGCGCCGGATTTCTTAGTTTTCATCCATTTCCTCACCTGCTTCGGAGGTAGAAGGGAACTCGCTTCCCGGCACTGTTGAGGACCCCGGCGGTTTTCTTTCTAGTCCTCATGCTGAGGGGTGGAATTGCACATTTTCTCTCCCTGAGTCCATGGGTTTGTTCATGAGCGTAATGAGGACTTTCCTTTGTACTTAGAATTGTGTGGAGGATAGAGTGGAGATGACCTTGAAGTCAAGCCTCCCTCTCCCTGCTGTAATGGGAGATAGCGCCATCTTCCACAAGAGCCTCACACTGTGAGCTGAGCTTTGCTTGCAGTAAGATATTTGAAGGTTAACTTTCCCACCACAGAAATTGTGCGCAGTGCCCTCTGTTGAGGCCCAGACAGACCCGGACCGGAGGAGGGTGGTTCATTATGCAGCCTCACTCATCACAGGACTTTAGATTAGCAGGCTCTGAGTGCTCAGGAGGAGTTCAGAATCAGGCTGGAAGACAGCATTGCTGAGTCTGAAGAGATGTCTTCATTGTTTGCCCAACGTGCATTTGTGGGTATTTTTTTTCCTGATGAAAGCGCAGGCCAGGCCTTTTTGTGGTCTTTGCTTTGATTTCCAAAGTCCTTTCTCATCTCTGTTTAATTCTGAGAATTTCCTTCCCACTTCATTTCCAACCCACACTTGTCTTTGGTTTGCGTGTTCTCTGGCATTCTCTCCGTTTCATGCACATTGACTTTGCCAGATGTCATCTGCCCAGGAAAGACAGCAGAGAGCTCTAGCCTTTGCAATGCTGAGACCAAAGGTTTGTCACTGACCACATTCTGTAAGCATTCACCGAGATGTCCCCACATCCTGGCTATGCTCCTATGAGTGCTTGGGTGCAGACGGGGTAGGGGTGGACTGAGCTCCCCAAGGTACCCCACTCTCGGTCATCAGGTTGATCCCAGCCCATTGATCTTAATAAAAGATCAATCAACAGTGAAGAAAATAGAACTGAAGAAGCAAGGGTGGGCATTGAGTGGACATGCACATCTAGCCACATTGAGTGGACATGTACATCAAGCCCCTGAGCCTCCCAAAGACGTTGCCGAACTCTCCTCAACTGTCACAAAGCCCACGCAGCATACACTCTGCTCCTCATGCGTGACTCCTTGCCCTGGCATCATGGTGGCATTCGGGCTAGGTCACATTGTACCAGCTTTTAGATTGCTTTACTTCCAAAGGACATTTCTGATAAAGATACTCATGCTGTTAGTATTCTGTCACTGGACTATTAGAAGCTGTATAACCCTCATTCAGAACTTCCCGTAACTTTGCAGAGCCTCCCTCTGGCCAGGTGAACACCTCTCAAGCCATGCTAATGTACATGTTATCAGAAACAAGGCCAAAGGGCTCTGAGAACTGCTGCCCCTCAGACTACAGTGGTCAGGTGAAGTCTCAGGAAAGCATAGACTCTGTGGCTATTGGCATGGCTGTTACTTTCTTACGTTGGCACTGTGGATAGCCCCTTTGTGCCGTTCTTGGAATTAAAGGTGCTGAGGAGTGATTCAGAATGATGCCATCTCCACTCACCATAAGCAGGGGCCTGAAGAAGGAATTCAGAGACAGCCTTCCTGCAGAATGAGGTCAGAGACAGCCTTCCTGCAGAATGAGTTCAGAGACAGCCTTCCTGCAGAATGAGTTCAGAGACAGCCTTCCTGCAGAATGAGTTCAGAGACAGCCTTCCTACAGAATGAGTTCAGAGACAGCCTTCCTGCAGAATGAGGGCCATCTTGTTGGTGTGACTCTGGGTCGGAAGGAGAGACACATGGATCTAAGCAATCGTCTAAGTGGATAGTGTGGTAGGTTGACAGTACCACCCTCTGGCTCCTATTTTCTTTCTATACAGGCACTTTGTCATGTTATTTTTTTCACTCTGGGCTTAGCAGAGGAATACAGACAACAAAATATCAGCATATACTCCAGCAAAACCTAGATAAGTGCTTATTCCCTGTGCTTCTGAGATCACCCAAGAACACATCCACTCTGTTACTTGGAATAGAGAAGCGTTGCTCCAGTTGTTGGCTCCAAGGCCTTCCTTATTTAGCCGACCTGGAAGTAACCACAGATGCACACCCCAAATAAATGTGGTTTGGTGAAGGTCATTGAAACAAGTTCTACTTGTTGGCTTTATAGGAATGTTTGGAAGTGGAGGATTGATATTTCCAGTTTAGAAGAGTGATGTGAAGGTGTAATTATGTTCAGTCCAGAACCTCACAAGTAAGAGGTGGGTAGGGATGGAGAATAAGGCTGTGACAAATACAAGGAAGTGAAAAGAACCTCTCTGAGGAGAGCAAGAGATGACTAGAGAGGTAGAAAAAGAATGTATGTCAGAAAATGTGCTTACAACAGTGGTAAATGAAAGGCCACATGTGAGCCTATGTTGAGCGGTAAGAACTGAGCCAGTTATGACTAGTGCAGAGACATTTCCTGAGTGAGAAACACCAAGACCAAAGGAGTACACTGATATCTAAGAAGCCTGGTAAGGTCCAGGCTGAACAATCACTGCCTGGGTCTTGTTAGCTAGCTGGTATCATTGTTTTTTGGGGGAAAAGCTCCCATAGATGATGGGAGGTCAGAACCAAATGCAGGGTACAAGAATTAACTGGGTGCTAAGTAGGTTGTTGAAAGAGAGTCAATGAAGGTTAATTTTGCTCAAGAAAGCTAACTGTCGCCAGAAGACTAGTGATAAGAAACTCTTCTCCATCTTCTCAGGTTTTGTTTTTTGGCCACACCCAGCATTGCTCAGTTATTCTCTGTTCTGTGCTCAAGAATTGCTATTGGTGGTTATCAGAGGACCATATGCAGTGGGTGCAGCCCATTGGACAAGCACCTGTGTCCCTATAATACCTCCTCGGCCCCGCCTAGGGTTTTGTTAAAAAGACAATATTTATTCCACTCACCAAGAAGGAACTAAAGGAAAACTCCAAGTCTCGAATACCACTTCTCTGTTCACAGCAGATGGTCCCTTCCTCCAAGCCGCACCTCAGGACATCAGATGGATTTCAACGCCATCTGCCTCATGATTGCATCTTGGTTTTGAGTTGGTTAAAAACTCATAAGGAGGAAACAGGTTTTATTTACTGGCTTCACAGAAACAAGAAACAGGAGATTCATTTTCAGTCTGTTTGTCTTCACTGCATTGCTTTACAGATCAAGGGGGTCTGTGTTTTAAAATTAAATTGGAAAGGAAGAAGTCAGTTGTAGCATGGAGAGATTAAAGCAACCAGCCTTTGTGGGAGAGAGCTCGTAGGAAGGATCCCGAGCGCCACGGCAATTCTTCTCCTCCGGCTCTGGGGTGAAAACACACCAGCCCACACAGGGGTGCAGAGTTTTCTTTTTCTATTGGAACCTGGCACACCTCAAATTTTTCTAAGAAGTACAAAACAAAGCGGTTGAAAATCCAAGCGCTGGGAGAGTGGGAGGGTGTCATCTTCTCTGCTGTTTTCTAAACTCTTTCCTCTGCTGCCCTCCCCGCTTCCAAGTAGACAGCTAGAGCTGGGTCTAGCAACCATCATTGATGAGTCAGAATGTCGGGCTCCACTATCCCATCCTGAGCCCATCTGCTGGAGTGTCCAGGCTTCTTTCCCAGTGTCATGTGGTTCTAGGATCTATTTAGGTTCTCAGACAATCCTTAGGCTCCCACTCTTTCTGACTGTGATTTATTTATGGGAGGAAGAGGTGCGGTTGGGAAACCTTTTGGCCAAGGACCTGGCAGGATGGTCTGCCAGAAATTCTCGGAAAGGGTTTCTCCAGGAAAAAGAGAAACAGGGCAGAGATACTATGGTTGGCAAGGCATACCATATCTGGGTTCACACATGGCCAACCCAGCTCCATCCCTGTTCTACATATGGTCTCCCAAGCACCACCAGAAGTGGTCCCCTAGGCATAGCTGGGAATGACCCAGAAGCAGAAAATAAAAGACAGGAGGAGAAGAGAGCTCCTCTTGGATTTCACTGTATCACTGTATCACTGTCTTCCCATTCATCATCGATTTGCTCGAGCAGGCACCAGTAATATCTCCATATGACCTGTCTCCATCACGACCCCACTCCATGAGGGCCTCCATTTTCCACATCCGGACTTCTCTCTCGTCAGACCTCCACCCAGCAGACCAGCCTATCAGCTCCCGGCTCATCGAGTTCCACCCCTGCAGCAGTCTTTCTTAAATCCGGCTCAGGTATGCCCGTCCAGAGACTACGCAGACATGGGGCAGAGCTGCTACTGACTCTCCCTGTGACCAGCTGCTCACGAGGCACCTGGGAGGGATGGTGGCGTCTAGTCCTGGCCCACCATCCCATCAGAGCCTTGCAACAAGCCAGACGATCCCCCACTCCATGAGGGCCTCCATTTTTCCACATCCGGACTTCTCTCTCATCAGAACTCCACCCAGCAGACCAGCCTATCAGAGCCCGGCTTGCGCGGCCGCTATGGCCTTGCAGTTTATAATAAATGCTGGACTTAGAGATGCCTACAAGAGTATGCTACTTACACGGCAGAGCCTGGCAAGCTACCCATGTTGTATTTGATATATATGCCAAATACCAGTAACAATTATAGACTCATTCCGGAATGGATTGAGGCTCTTTATGTTCCTGGAGCAAGCAGATGCCTTGGGCTCTACTAGCATGATACAGGACATATGGAGATGTTACTGGAGCCCGCTCGAGCAAATCGATGATGAACGGGAAGACAGTGATACAGTGATGACCTGTCTCATGCAAGTAGAGCCCAAGGGCACCTGCTTGTTCCAGGAACATAAAGAGCCTCAAACCATTCCATCAGGTCATGGGAATCAGGTCTATAATTGTTACTGGTATCTGGCATATCAAACACGACATGGGTAGTTTGCCAGGCTCTGCAGTCGGGTAGCATACTATTGTAGTCATCTCAAAATCCAGCATTTATTGATGAACCGGGTGGCTGTAAGTGGCCATGCAAGCCGAGCTGTGATAGGCTGGTCTGCTGGGTGGAGTTCTGATGAGGGGGAAGTCCAGATGTGGAATATGGAGGCCCCTCATGGAGTGGGGGGTCGTCTGGCTTGTTGTGAGGCTCTGCTGGGGTGGCAGGTCAGGGCTAGAACCTGCCATCCCCTCCCGGGGCGCCTCGTGGAACGGCTGGGCACAAGGAGAGCCAGTAGCAGCTCTGCCCCATGTCTGTCTCTGGATCAGCATACCTGGGCCGGATTAAAAAGACTGCTGCAGGGTGGATCTCGATGAGCCAGGCTGTAATAGTCTGGTCTGCTGGGTGGAGTTCTGATGAGGGGGAAGTCCAGATGTGGAAAATGGAGGCCCTCATGGAGTGGGGGTCGTCTGGCTTGTTGTGAGGCTCTGCTGGGGTGACAGGCCAGGGCTAGAACCTGCCATCCCTCCCAGGCGTCTCATGAGCGGCTGGGCACAGGGAGAGCCAGTAGCAACTCTGCCCCATGTCTGTCTCTGGATCAGCATATCTGGGCCAGATTAAAAAAGACTGCAGCAGGGTGGATCTCGATGAGCCAGGCTGTGATAGGCTGGTCTGCTGGGTGAAGTTCTGACAAGGGGAAGTCCGGGTGTGGAAAATGGAGGCCCTCATGGAGTAGGGTGTCGCCTGGCTTGTTGTGAGGCTCTGCTGGGGTGGCAGGCCAGGGCTAGAACCTGCCATCCCTCCCGGGCACATCACTAGCAGCTGGGCACAGGGAGATCCAGTAGCAGCTCTGCCCATGTCTGTCTCTGGATCAGTATACCTGGACTGAATTAAAAAAAGACTGCAGCAGGGTGGATCTCGATGAGCCAGGCTGTGATAGGCTGGTCTACTGGGTAAAGTTCTGATGAGGGGTAGTCCCGGTGTGGGAAATGGAGGCCCTCATGGAGTGGGGGTCGTCTGGCTTGTTGTGAGGCTCTGCTGGGGTGGCAGGCCAGGGCTAGAACCTGCCATCCCTCCCGGGTGCCTCACGAGCAGCTGGGCACAGGGGAGAGCCAGTAGCAGCTCTGCCCCATGTCTCCCTCTTGATTTAGTGGATAGAAATCCTGAATCCAAAGAGCTGCATTTCAGGACTAAAGAGAGCATACAGTGGGTAGTGTGTTTGCCTTGCACTTCGCTGACTTGGGGTTGGTCTTCGGCACCCTGCACGGTCCTTTGTGTACCACCAGGAATGATCCCTGAATGCAGAGTCAAGAGTAATCTCTGAGAATTGTCAGGAATAACCCTTGAGAATTGCTAGGATTAACCCCTGAGCATTGCTCCAAAATAAAACAAAATTAAAAAAAAAATACCAATAGCCACTTTGTTTCTATCCTGGGCATAATCCCAGGACAATTGAGGACCTCAAAACAGAAAATGGAAGGGTGTTCTAGCCAGGTGCTCTTGAGCCAGTAACTTAAAAGATCTTGTGATCTTCTGGATATGTGAAACAACACTTCATTGTTGTATTTGAGCAATTTGAGTCACATACAGTCAGAAGCATATTAACTGTTCTGCACACTTCAGATCTCAGAGAATGAATGTTGCTTTCCCCCTTCCCTGAGATGCAATAAAGAAGAAAAGAGACAGATAACAAATGATAGATACCCTTGGCACAGCATTGAAATTCATGCTTCAAGACAACAGATATAGTTTATTTATAGACTCATATGCTTATACAGATTTTCAAGGTAAAGCCTATATTATAAAAAGAACTATAAATAACATTAAACTTGAATCTATTATAATGCCCAATGTCTTCAGTTGTCTGATATTGGAGATGAAGTCTGTCCTTATAGAAGGGTCATGTGGAACCATTTCATCCAATGACACATAACATTCTCATTTAGTTAGAGTTTTGTCTTTAGAAAGTTTCTTTAGAAACTTCCCCTAAGTCTAAATATCTTGCATCCTAGTAAACCAGCCTTAGTCATAGGCTACGCCTGATCACTGAGCCCTGGACAGTGCAGAGTGCAGAGAGCGGGAGGTGTCCAGACTCCAGAGCATAAGCGGGAACATGAGGTAGACTGTCTGGAGTAGAACACAGCTACCAGATTCTAATGAACCACTACTATAAACTCTCCAGAGATTATGTAGTACGTGAACGACATTGCATACTCTTCCTTGGATGGAAACTATTGCTTATTGTCTCTCGAGAAGCCAAAGAATGGCTACACAAGCATGTAATTTAGTCACTGAGTTTCATGCTACTAGTGTGTAACATTCATTTGACATTCATTGAAAGAGGTTTTGATATAACTCTTACTTATTTCAAATGCATAAATGATCATTGAGGTTTATTTTAATAAAAATTATTTATGCATTAACAAACAAATACTAAAACCAGTAATTTTCTCTTCTAGAATAAGTTTCAAACAGAGTAGTTAGACAAAATCATGGGTATTAAGTAGAATCTCATATATATCTTTTATACTATGGGACTAATTGTTTTTAGGTAGACACCTGATAGCATATAGAGCTGTTGTAAACCCAGTATCTCAAATGTGACCAACACTAAACTTAAATTTAGTTGGGAGGGTGGTGGCTGGTAGAAAAACGTTCTTATAGTCTTGTAAACAATAAGTAACAGAGCTTACTTACAGCCCAAGACTTCACAAATTATGCCTTGGCACTATATTTGCTCTAAAGCAGCCCCGCTTTTCTTTATTTCTGGCTCTGTTTGGTAAACTGCAGCTAATATTGTTATCTCTACATAAGTCGACTTTGCATCTAAAATAGTTCTTGACAGATAATAAATGTTTCACAAGAGTTAGATATTATCATTACCATTTATTCTCAATTACTGGAGATTAATTTGAAAATAATGAACAGAAAAGGTAACTCATAAATAGGAGTTCATAGATTAGTTAAGTAATCAAGAACTTAATATTTCTTTATTAAGCTTATTGAAAAAATGAATTGGTGCTTTTCAGGAGTGCCATCCTCTCAAAAAGGCACTGTCGCAAAGTTCTCAGTGCTCGCGTTCTAAGAGGTGGGGGCAGTTCTGAGAGGTGGGCTGCCTGTCTCTGGATTAGACAGTGACTATCCCAATTCCCTGCATAGGAGCAGGTGGACTGATGGAAAATATGTGATGTTCCAACTTGGCCCATTTTTCCCAGTCTTGCCGCTCTCATCTCCTCATGGTCTTCTGCATGATTTTTCTCAAAGTGCCCCTACCTTCCACCTATTAAAGGAAATAATTAAAAATAATTTACATCGGGAAGGACTCTTAATTAGAACTCCAATGTGTGAGGCTTACAGGACACAATTTTACTCATAAAATTTACAAATTTGTCGCATTTTATTGTTTGCTACAATACCCATGTAACCTTATTTTTTCAGTAACTGTTTTCGGTGTTGAATTCGTTATTCATAAGCTGTTTGTTCAGTGTGGATATGCTTCCTTATTTTGTAGTTTGATTGTTTGCTAATTTAATACTTCATATTACTTTGACAATAAGGAAAATAGAAGAGAATTAAGCCTTGTGTGTCAATTGATTCCTAAGCAAACAGTTTAAAATTCCTAATAAATTTTAAATTCTAGATCATATTGAAGCAATTATTTGTGATAACACTATTGCCCACATTATTAATGATGGATTTGACCATGAATTTTCAAATATTTACTTAATCCAGTAGGCCATTTTAAAATTAAGTAGCAACGTTTTTGCATGTACTGTTTTTGAAACAATAATTGATTTGTGCTTGTATTACTCAGTGTTCTTCCAGAAAAACAGAACCAATGGATGAATATAGATAGAAATGGAGATTTATTTCTAAGGATTTACTCATCCTATTGTGGGAGCTAGAAATATGAAATTTGTAACACAAATCAATATTCTAGGGACCTGGGAAAAACTGCCATTACACACTTGAATATACAGGTAGAATTGTTTCTTATCTGAGGAATCTCTCTTTTCTTTGAAACCCTTTGACTAGTTGGGAAAGATCTACTACAGCAGGGATGATTGTGTTTTTATAATTGACAAGCCGACAAGTTCCTAATGTAGATGTTACCATGACCTAACGGCGTGGACACTAAATTGATTATTGCAATCCTTTATTAAATTATGTTAATAGTCAAGATGAAGTAATTCAGTGTGTTCTGACAGACAGGAGTAGAAGTATATATGTCTCAGGTTAATAATTAGTCACTGTCTGTATCACTGTCTTCCCGTTGTTCATCGATTTGCTCGAGCGGACACCAGTAACATCTCCATATGACCTGTCGCAAGCAAGTGTAGCCCAAGGACATCTGCTTGCTCCAGGAAGAGCCTCAAATCATTCTTCAGGTAATGGAATTGAGGTCCATAACTGTTACTAGTTTTTGGCATATCAAATAAAACAAGGGTAGTTAGCCAGGCTCTGCCATGTAGGTGGTATACTCTCAGTAGAAGGCTCTCATCTCACCTATCTGGATGAAAGTCCAAATGCCATGCAACTATTAACAAAATCTCCTCTCTCCGAGGAGATGGCCCAGCTCCCTCCAGCCCTGCGGAGTGCCCCACTGCTTGCTTGAAAGCTGAATTCCTAGAGGCCAGGGCTGAACTCTGAAAGTGACAGTCAATCTGCACTGCTCGGCCAGGGTCCCATGGACAGAGGCGCAAGGACAAAGGTGGACCATGTTCTGATAAAGCAGGAGGGAAGCGGATACTCAAAATCCAGGCGGGAACATGCCTCCATGGTCCCTGACCATCACAATAGGTGCCGTCCCACATGGCACCGTGAGACAAGGATTCCAGACCTTGCACCTTGGCAAAGCCTTGCTGCCGAGAGCTGACTGGCAGGTGAAAGCATTACACAGCATTTCACTCTGAGTACAACTTTCCATGCAACGGAAAGAGACCACCGCTCTCTGGCAACCTCAGCAGAATCCATGTTTCTGTCAGTAAATTCCAATTAATTCACATAACATGATCAAATTATCCCCAGTTTTATGGTACTAAGAAGAACCTGGTTTTGGATGGGACAGCTGAGAGACAGATGGCAGTGGTGAGAGAGAAAGAGAGAGAGAGAGAAAGAGAGAGAGAAGCAAAGTGCCTGCCATAGAAGCAGGCTGGAGTGGGGTTTGGGGGTACTGTCATCTCCCACAAAAACATCAATGACTAGTTTTGATATTCATTCCCCCAAATTACAAAAAGGTATGCGTAATCAGAAGGAAAAAGAATGAATACACTAGCACTTGGCCAGTAAATAACTTTATTTGGGTCAGAGACATAGTACAGATGTTAGGACACATGCCTTGCATGCAGCCCACACTTAGTCATTGTAGACTGCATGTACCCACACCACATGGTTCCCCAACCATCACCAGGTGCGACCCTGAAGGCCCCCAAACACCTCCTGCATGGGTTGGGCAACCCACAGGTCCTAAGCAGTAACACATATGTTGGTACTAAGCAACAATGTGTCCTCAGCCACTGCATTGAAGATCATGCCGGTCAAGAATTGCTGGAAGGGTCCTGACACGATCTGAGCACCACTTTGGGAATCCCCTGAAAACCATCAAAATCCACGATAGTATGCTTTGGTAGGAAAAATAATTCTTAATTGAATTGTCACAGAGTCTCAGTAAATTATCCATTAAAGTGGGACATCAAAAGATCACGTAGCCGCCCACCTACAAGATGGTCAGACTTCTTCATAAGACCCTGAACGAACGGTTTGAGGCTCTTCATATTCTTGAAGCAAACCAGATGCCATTGGGCTACACTGGCATGTCATAGGATCAAATGGAAAAGTTACTGGTGCCCACTCGAGCAAATCAATGAATAACAGGATGTCAAGTGATCAAGTGAAAGGTTATATTGCTAAGTGTAATGGTCTGAGGCTCTTCTGTTCCTGAAGCGAGCAGATGCCCTTGGGCTACACTTGCATGCGACAGGTCCTATGGAGATATTACTGATGTCCACTTGAGAAAATCGATTAACAACAGGAAGACAAGTGACAAGTATGAAAGATTAAAAAAATAGATTAAATTCTTAGTTTATGTCTGCTGATTGTATCAGCTGAATATATCAGTGTAAAAATATGTAAAAATATCTCTATTGTTGGGGTAAAAGTATATACAGACATACCAGAAAAATAAGATTGAGCCTCTTTTCCTGTGCCCACCTAGCAGCAAGTGCGTCCTGGGTTCTGGCCGCAGTAGATGCTCAGATTTTGTCAAATGAGTCATACCTGGCCCAGTGCCCAAAACTTCCTCTTGTTCCCTCCATCATCTGTCACTTTTATATTCAACTCATAAATCATTCACTATCTCTATTATTCAATTCCCCAGACTCCCAAATTCTTGTTCTGTAGTACCTTAGGGTTTTACACAATGGCATGTGTGCAGCACACTAGTTTATTATCAGCAGTAAAATGACCTTTTAGTCTTTTTGCTTGTGCTGTTTCAACAAGGCTAGGGTTGTGAACTACATTTTCCAGGACCCAATTCTTTGAGTGGCTCAGGAATAAAGCTGCAAGGAATAGCTTAGTTATTTTGAAAGTGGAAGCCAACTAAATTGGAATAATCCACAGGAAAGGTGTTATGTCTGGTGAACGTATGTCTCACTTGAATAACGACAAGGTGTGTTGCTTCTCCACTAATTGTGGAGGCTGAATCGGTTCACAATTCAGAGTCTTCCAAATAAAGATCCTTTGATTTTTTTATTGGAATTTCCTTGACCATGCCAGACTGAAGGAAAATAATGTTGTGAATCTTCCTCTTGTTTCCAAGGGGGCTGATCAGAGACTCTTTACAGGGGGTTATTGCATCCAGGAAGGATGCTACACTTTGTCAGAATAACTAAATATTGCTTCTAAGGAATGCAGTGCTTGCACAGAAGAGCTAGATCTTGAAAAACTAATAACAAATACCATAATCTCATAATATGGTAACTCAAACCACTATTCCAGTTGTGGTTTCCTCGTTGAGGTTAGTCGATGTCCTAAGGCGTCTGGTGAATGCCTTCACAGCTACATATTTAAATAAGAAATTTAAATATGTTGGCAATGTTGGCTTTTATATTAAAGGACCAGGAAATCTAATCAATCCTCCAGTCCTGAGCAGCAATCTAACTTCAGGTGCTGTAGAACAACTGACGCTTGGGCTTTGCCAGTGTTTGACTTCTGTCTTCCTATAGCACTTCGAGGAGAGTGAGGGCATTGGACAATGAGTTTGATAATACCCTCCAACCTGCTCCCCAAGAACTGGGGAGACAGCACAACTGCCAGAGTCAAGCTGAAGGCATAAACTATCATCCAACACCAGATTGAGATTTTTTCTATATGAGCTTTGCGTTAGTAGGACATGAAAGAAAAATAACATGAGATAGGGGAGTGAGATTTGTATGCTCTTCTCCAGATGTGTGGCCTCTCTATCACCTGGGCCTGGCCACATGACCTGTTGAGGAAGAGAACTTGGAGCTAGCTCACAGGTTGTCTTTCATCACCTGTTGTCTTTCTAGGCATGGGGCAAGTACACCCCCATCCTCCCCCTGTGGAGCCCTTCAGCAGAGCCTAGCAAGATGCCTGTGGTATATTTGATATGTCAAAAACAGTAACAATAATGGGCCTCATTCTCAATGAATGGAAATGTTACTGGCAAATCCATGAACAACTGGAAGACAAGTGACAAGTGACAAGTGACAAATGAAATATCCTGTAGAAGGATAGGATAAAATTTGCATACAGTTTTAAAGTGGTGATTTGGGGCTGCAGATTAGAGCAGGGTAGTTATAGAATCTTTAAAAAATCTTAATATAGAGGGTTTTATTTTCTAGGGAAAAAAATCACTCAGCATCCCACCAGAAATTCACCTTATTAAACCGAACCAACAGAAAGGACCCAAGAAAATGCTCTGAGAATTACCCCTACTCCGAAGGCTGGTTCTAGATGGCCTGCAGCGATTTCCCACTTAGGGGAACATGGCCCTAGAGCTTTTGCTCCATCAAGAGAAACATTCCGCATAGGCTGCACTTGATAGAGACTCACGGGTTTCATCATATGTATTTTCTGTCTCTCTCAATCTCTTTGACCCAAGGAAATCTCACTTAAATCATAGAGATCTGTGGACTGATGTAAATCAACTAATTACAAGGCTTCAAAGGGAAATTCAAATCTTTGGAAGCCTAGGCTGAAAGCCAGAATCGTGATTAACTGCGTCCTCGAGCGTATCACACCTATTCATTTTCTTCTCCACTCTGTATCTCTGCTTTATTCTCTTTGTCTCATTCATTCTTTTAAACTATTGCACCATAAAATTTTGTTCGTGACCTCAGAGATCAACCTTGTTAACTGTCTTGCCTTGGGCTTTATAGAGGAAGAAGCAAACCAGGAAGGCAAAAAGAAGCACAAATCTGATGTAATAGAAAATCCAACATTAAAAAGTAATAACCACTAACACTTCCAAATGTGCTTGCTTTCTTTTTACCAGATATAGCTCTGTTTCACATTTATTAAATTGTTCCATTTCTGTACAATCTCATTTTTATTGTCAAGGAAAATTAGGCATAAGAAATAAATTAACTTATCCAAGTCACATGGTTAACATCTGATGAAAGATTGTGATAGAGTTTGATGCAGATCATAATTGGTTACATCTTAGCAGCATTTTCTTTCCCTTTTTCCTTGCTCTTCCTCAACAGAACTTGATCATGCAGGGAGCCAGAACTAAAGTTTCTGAGCAAAAAAAGAGGTTTAGGTACTCTCAACCCTTACTTTTGTGCTCCCTGTTTTCCGTCTTGTCCCTCAGATACATCTCAGCAATAATTAGACTAAATTCAATTCAGTTCCTCTTTTGTTAAAGTCAGAAAGCTCAAAGTTTTCTTGAGCTTTTTCTTATAAGAAAACTTTCCCTGAAATTATTTCCTTCTTCCATTTTGGTGTTCTGACTTTAAAATACAAATATATTTTAAATATATATTTAATATACAAATATATAATATAATAGATACCATATATTATATATTATATAGATGTATATAACTATGTATAAATACATATATTTTGCTATATTTCTAGAAAAATATATATATTTTAATTTATTTGTTTGCTTTTGAGTCATATCCAGCAATACTCAGGGGTTTTTCCTGGCTCTACACTCAGGAATTATTCCTAGCGGTGCTCCAGGGAACATATGGAATGCCTAGGATCAAACCAGGGTTGACCATTTTCTAACTTACTTTGTAATTTGATCACTAAATAACACTTGAGATATTGCAGGTGTGGCTGCAGGTGGCAGACAGGAGACAGGCTTGTCTACACCCAGGGTTCTGCCCGTTGGCCCTGGATGGTTGATGGTCTGACACAGAAAAGACTGGGCCCCTGGGATAAACCCAGAGCCACAGCAGAGCCTGGCAAGCTACTCATGGTGTATTTGATATGCCAAAACAGTAATAATAATGGACCTCATTCCCAACAAATGGAGACGTTACTGGTGCTTGCTTGAGCAAATCTATGAAGAACAGGAAGACAAGTGATACAAGTGATACAAATGACTTTCCCCCCCAAATTTCCCATAATATAACATTTTTATATTACTATTAAAATAAGTTTCTGCATATTTTAGTAATTGTGAATATATCCATGTACTTTTTGCATACATCAATGATTAACATTCAATAATATCATATAATTTTCTCAAGCATTACAATCCATTGGGTAATTTTCCCTGTAGCTCTGTCTGCTCTTTAACTCAAATCTAAAAGCCTACCATATCTTTAGGTGGACTTGGATAGATATAAAAAAAATAAGCTTAAGCCTTTCAATAAAATGTAACATTTTTATTCTTTCCTAAAAGATGCAACCTTCCACCACCAACATTTTTTCTTCCATTTCAAAATGTTGGAAACTCCTTTTACAGAGTTTTTATTTTTAATAAAATTAAAAGATAGTTTCTTGGAAGGAATTAAATTTTCATAGGCTCCTGTAATGCATCTATTTGTACAGTTTCCAATGCTGTATTTATGCTCTCCCAGTTGTGCGGTTATGAAGATGGTACCCAACTATACAACTCCACCACCATTGTCTGAAGGGAGCATTCAGCAGCAGTTCTGGGAGACCAGAGCTTGAAAGATGCTGTGGGGAAAAGAACATGGCAAGAAGCACACGTGCCCTCTGAGCCCTCTGTGCATGATATATCAGTTGATTTTCCAAAGCAGCTAGAACTTCACAGGTGACAAGAGTGGAAAGAAAGATTCCTCTTTCGGAAAGCGTTGTCAAACATGTCGTTTATGCTTTCTTTGGAGCAGTTCTTCAATCAAAAAAAGATTTGGTGACATCATGGTAGATTCTCTGTGATAACATACCTGATTCACCAGAAACGATAAATGTTCGTAAAAATAAGCTGGACACAATGTGCCTACCAAAATGCCAAAGCGCCAGGACCAAACACTGATGTCTCTGTGAAGCAATATATGTGATAACCTTTCCGTGTCTGTACTGGGACTTGATCTCTAGTTCCTAAGTCGGGAAATGTAAAGGGACATATGTGATAGCCTTTTAGTGTGTGTATTGTAAACCATAATGCCCAAAAGGTGAGAGAGAGAAGAGGTATATTGGTGATGGGAAATGTACACTGGTGAAGGGATGGGTTTTGGAACATTATGTTCCTGAAACTCAATTATGGAGAACTTTGGAAATGTGTATCTCATGATGACTCAAGAAGAAAAGGAAGAAAGGAAGGAAGGATGAGATAAAGGAAAGAAACCTACAGTTTTTCTCCCTCAAAAAGAAAAATCCCAACTTGTCAGCACTATCCTGCTTTAGTTTTTAATTGCATTTGTCAGATACACACTCTACAGTGTCCCCTTAAAGATGAGGCACCTGCCATTAGGCCAGATAATTGGACTTCCACAGTTTACAACTTATAAAGGAGACATCCTGGAGTTTACGTCCTTCTCTGTTGCCTCTAGATTCTGACATTGAATACATTCTGTTCCTGAATTCAGATCTAATTTATTTTTGACGACCACCTAGTATGATGGTGAATAGTATTTATTTTTAAAGTACATTTATAGATAATGTTATTTGAAGACACATTTAGCATGTTTCAATAAAACGGTTCTAAACATACCTTCTCTAGAATTTTTTATGCTTGTCATATGTCTTCTTTTGTTAGCAACGACTTTCCTATTTTACATATAGGAATTTTGTATATTCTCTGAAATTACTAAAATGTGATGTAAAAGGCTTCTCAGAAAAGACATAACTCCAGTGTGTTTTCAGCAACATCAATTTTTATTTGTATTTTTTGTGAAGCTTGAAATTTTAAGATTTGAAGAGCTGGATATCTTGTAAGTCTTGTAAGTTTGTTGTTTCAATATTTATGAACATTCTGTGCTTGTGGATATCAAAGCCATCGCTGTATACTGACACTCAATTTTTAGACCTGCCCTAAAAACATGCATTTGTGCCTTGCCTTCCTGTCCTGTGATGGAGGAGAATTACTTTCCCAGTTTTCAGGACACTCGCTTAGCTCAGTGTTTCCGTTTGACAGGCGAGACAGAAACAGCCTCGTGAGCTGCCTGGTCGTTCCTCAGCACCCCTGAATGGCTTTCCAGAGTGCATTCGTTTTCCCACTTCCAGAGAGTCTGAATCCGTAACTGGTTTAATGTTGTGTGGCGAGGCCACACCTAGCACTGCAGAAGCTCCTCCAGCTCTGTGTTTAGCACCTGCTGATGCTCCAGGGACCTCAGAGCGCAAAGAACTGAGGCAGGTTTGGAAGCATAAAAGCAGCCTCCTAAGTCCTGTAGTATCTCTGGCCCCTGGTTCATAACTGCTGAAGACCCAACCCCTGGGGATTTTGATCAGGATTTGGAATCGACAACCATTGGTGTAATTTGGCACAGAGAATTTGCTCTGGATTTTCTCGACTAATCACAGTCAGCTGCACAAGCAACACGGGCAATCACTGAGGTATGGACTGAGAGACAGTATGTGAGAAAGGCCTTGGCACCAGAAGCCAAAGTAAAAAAGAAAAAGAAAGAAAATGGCTGAGATGGAAATGCGGGAGAGGGGCTGCTGGCTTTACACACTGACCACAAGAGTCCGAGTGTGTAGGACCTGCTTCTACACGAAGGGACCGGGGCTGTGTGTCAGTGGACAGCACTGACCTTGCATATGGAGGCCCTGGGTCCTTGGTACCACATGGTCTTGTGAGCTCTGACAGTAGTGACCTCCAAGCATGGAGCTGGGAGTAGCCACCAAGCAACTCTGGTTGTGATCCCACACAAAAGGGTGCAAACAAAAACCCACAAGTCAATTAGAAGGGTTTAAAGAAGGGGGACAGTGGGATGGGGTGGGAGGTGGGGCCGAAAGATAGTGCAGTGGGTAAAGGGTTGGCCTCGCCCTGAGCTCAGACAGAGAAAGCTATGAGGGCTGCAGGGTGTGGTGAGGAGGGAGGGAGGAGGAGGAGGAGGAGGAAGAGGAAGAAGGGGGAGGAGGAGATGAATGGTTTTCTAATTATTTTATTAAAATGTACAAGTTCAAAAACCAAATCTATTTATCAGTGCTTTATGCCAGCACTCTGGGGACGTGGTAAGGACAAACACGCAAGTGTCTCTCCCTTAAGGTTGCTTATTGCCTACTGGAAGGAGCAGAGAAACCTCAGCAGGTGGTTTTGTGAGTTAAAGGAGTTAAGTCAGGGAAAACTGGGCACTTTTTCCTGACAGGTCTATTAATAAGAATAGTAACCATTTACATAGCATTTAATGCTACGTGGTAACCATGTAACTCCAGTCAGTCCTGCACTTGTTAATAACTGCAGTTGTACTAGTAGTATTACCATTTATAGATAGTGGGGGGGAGAGAGAGAGAGAGAGAGAGAGAGAGAGAGAGAGAGAGAGAGAGAGAGAGAGACTGAGATCTGAGATAGCCACAGAGATAGTGGTTTCCCTTAGAGATATATTAAAGAAAAAAAAACCCAACCCAGTGAAATGTAAAAATGACCAGGGCTAGTGTTTCCAGCACAGGGGAAAGGTGAAGGTGCTGAGAGTTTGGTGGTAGTGGGGAGGTGCTGGAGAGATGGTACAGTGAAGGTTTGATTCTGGCACCCTTTACAGTCCCTTAAGCACTGCAGGAATGACCCCTGAGAACAGAGTCAGGAGTAAGCCCTGAGCACAGCCAGTGTGATCCTCAAACCAATAAACAAACAAATAAACAAACAAACAAATAAATAGATGAATAGATACATAGATAAATAAATAAATGGATAAATAAATAGATAAACAAACAAATAAATACATAAACAGATAAATAGATAAATAAATAAATGAATAAATGAATGAATAAATAAAGTATAAAATAAAATTAGAGTTTGGAGCTTTGGGGTGGAGAAAGTCCCACCGTGTGATACGAGATGGGAGGGAGAGAGGGGCAGGTTAACAGGATCTGGGTGAATTATGCCCTTGGCCTCCTGCTAAAAGGCTTAGATTTTACGAGCGACCAGTAAGTAGGGAGCTTATGAGTGATCTTAAGCCCTAAAAGGGCAGATTGGGGTCATGTTTTTAGAACTGTTGCTGGATCTACAGGTATGAGGGTGTGGGAGGCGCCCCTTTAGGGGAATAGTTCCTCCAGGAAATTCCCCGGAGGAGCTGATGGGGTGACGGTGGAGTCCAAGCCCCGAAGACAGTCATTGAGTTAAGGTGAGCTCAGAGATCTGCTGCAGAGGGCCGGCATTCTCAAAGGTTAATAGCTTCCTTCTAGAGAAGATAAATGGGCAGGGATTGAGAGGTAGCTGGGCCGGAGCCGGACAGATGGACACACTGGAAACAGCAGGTCCACGAAGCATAGGAAGCTGTCCTGCAGCCATCAACGGGAAAGGAAAGCAAAAGAAGAGAATGGTTTAGTCAGAAAATGACCATTTTTCTGAAGTGAAGACAATAGGTTTGATGTTTTCACAGGTCCTGGAGGATGTAGCTCTATGGGAGGGAGCAGAGCTCCCTGAGAACAAAAAGGGAAACTGCTGAGGAAACGCTAAGATAAGGAAACGCCAGATTCAACACCCACCTCCCCCCCATTTGGAATTTCAACCCCAAAATTCTCCAGAGCTCAGGTCCAGGGGTGGCCACTGCTGCTGGCACAGGGCAGGCAGCTGCCCTCCGCGGCCTGGGTGGCTTCCTGCCAACTCACCGGCACATGAAAAGCTCCCTGGACCACAGAAACTCGGTGGACTACTTTTGTAAAGAATAGTACAACAAGTTCCAATTTTTATGATGCATGTCCGACACAAAATTTAATTTAAGGATATTTTATCTAGTTACAAGTAGAACATACCAAATTATATATGACTACAGCATCATCACACAATTATCACAATTATTGCCAAGCCTGTGTTCCGGCAGCACACACTGTGCCTTCTAGAGCCTCCATCAGGCTGGAGACGAAAGATGCATTTGGGAGCCTTATCGGGTATTTTAAGATGTTTGCTTCCATTTATGTTCCTTCCCGGAGGCTGCCATTGTGAAATTCCTGCCCTTCTGTAGATGACCTCGGTGTAGGTAGGAAATGCGCGGTGGTGTATAAAGATATGCTGAGAACAGTTTCTTACATGAATTACTTCAAATAATCTTTAAATAGGTGGCTTGGGCCCAATGCTTGTATTTTTAAGGGGAAATAATTAACGCAAATGGAAGCTTTTGTTTGAGCATACGGTGCTAGTTATGGGGAAACAGCCCAAATTTAGGGCTTATTTCTCCTCTGACAGGCTTTGCTCCCTGGCAGAAGAGGTTTACCCAGATTCAATTAAGTAGCGGGGATTATGAAGGGCTTTAAAGTCAGTCTAGATTCAAAATAATCTCTGAGTTCATGCTTCTTCAGAGAAATATATTTCTGTACATTGTATTAACTGGTATTAACTTCCTAGAGAGGTAAGCAGCAATGTGTCAATGTTTGTGAAATGCTTATAAAATAGCTTATTGCAAAGTTATCTTGAAACAACTTTTTAAAAAACTTATTTTGCTTTAGAAATCTTTCTATTGATTGAGATTCTGTGGTTCATTGTGCTATTAATAATGGTTTCTCACGCCCTTATCCCAACCCGCACCCATCCTCAATCTACCCTCCTCCCTCTCACAAGGACTCCATTGCTCTTAATTGCCCCCAAATTTAATTGTGTGGGTTATCCTCTCCTTATTCTCCTTTGAGCATTTGTTGCTATCTTGATGTGTATCTTTAAGTGTCACGTATGAGAGATCATTCTGTACTGATTACTTTCCTTCTGACTTCACTCAATGTGTTTTTTCCAGTTCCATCTATGTAGCTACATTTTTTCTTTTTTTAGAGCTGCATAGTATTCTTGTGTGTATGCGCATGTGTGTGTGCATGTGTGTGTATGTGTGACAACTTCTTGATCCATCCATCTGTAGAAACCTTATGCCTAGAAAGATGAGGCCAGGCTGATGTAGAGATGCGCTACAGTCTGAGCAGGTCAGGGTACTCCCAATTGCGTGATCTTTAAACCACACCTTTACAGTCACTTTCAAATGTTACACATGATAAGCATTTAACATAGCAGCCATGTAAGCTATGCCATAATAAAATGAACACCCACGACATACTTACTCACTGTAAGGGAGGCAAGAACGGTGATAATGTCTTCAGACTGTCTTAAGGGTAGAGTGCAGGACAGCGGGGCGAGTGTTGCCTGCACATGGCGCCTATGTGTTCGACCCATATGATCCCCCAGGCACCACTTAGTGCAGAGCCTGGAGTACGCCTTGAGCACTACCAGGCGTGACCCAAAAGGCAAAAATAAACAAATAAGTAAACAATAAAGGGGAAAATAAACTGTCTTAAGACTATCTCATCCCTCAGGCAAACCAGTACCTGGGTGTTATGTTTATAATAAATTACCTTCCCTCTTTTCTTTCCTTCATATTTAATTTTCAAGGCATTTTAAATTTACAGAGAAGCCTTACATATAGCATAAACCATTTGGAGATAAGTTATCACCCTGATGCCCGTTGCCTACCTAGAATTTGGGACATATTTTCCATAGACTAGAACACTGTTACGTGAATCTGTGGTGCAGCTAGCAGAATCCTTACATTAACCTGATGCACTTGCTGTCTTATATGACCCTCGGACCCAATCTTTACAGTGTTCCAGTAATGTGCTTTACAGTAAAAGGAATCTTCCAGAAGCAAGCAGTATGAACCACTGTACTCGCCAAACTTTCTTATGTTGTTTTGTCTGAATAACCTTAACATCTTTCCTTGACATTCCACAATAACACTTCGAGGGACTCAAGGTGAGTTATTTTGTAAAAGCTCTTTTCAGTTCAATTTGTCAAATATTTCCTCAAAATTAAATTGAGTATGTCCTTGACAGGAATGTGGCAAAAATGATTACAGCAATGCCATTGTAATTCTACAGGTAGCACGTGATTTCAATTTGTTCCAGTACTGGTCACTTGATTAAGAAGGTAATCAGTGACCAGACTTCTACAACGCAAAATTACTGTTTTTCTTTGTAATGAATAATTGTTTAGTGAAAGTCTTTGAAACTGCACGAATCACGTTCCTTATTCTACCAGTACGGATGCCCTGGAGGTGTACCTGCTTCGTTGGCTCCCACACCATTATTATCATTACTTATTTTGATAAGCAAATTTACCCGGATTCGGTCAGCTGGAGGAATGCACACATGGTTTTTATATTTAATCCACAATCATTCTTTTAGCCTCTCTTTGCTTTTTGCCTTAAGTTTTCCAGGCGCATATCATGTCCTATCCTTGCTTATAATTTCTCCTGGCAGATTTGGTTCCTTTTCAGTGGAGAATAATCCTCTAAGCCAGGATGTGTGCTCTAGCTATTGCTTCTTGGGATCACCCACCTCAACTTCTTGAACTCTGCTATCCTGCAATGGACTTGGAAGTGCTTTAAAAACAGATTCCCCCACTGGGCTACCCTGCAAGTTCCTGCTTGTGGCTGCAAGTCTTTCATTTCATTTATTTCTTTTCTTTTCTTTCTTTTCTTTTTTCTTTTCTTTTCTTTTCTTTTTTTCTTTTCTTTCTTCTCTTTTTTCTTCTCTTTGTTTCTTCTTTCTTTAATTTATTCTTCTTATTGAATCAGCATGAGATAAACCATTACAAAGTTGCATATGATTGAGTTACAGTCACACAGTGTTTCAGCACTCATCCCTCCACCAGTGCATTTTTCCTAAAACCAGTATCCCCAGTTTCCCTCATACTCCCCAGTTTCCCCATACTCGCCTGTATGGGGGCAATTTCTCTCTCTCTCTCTCTCTCTCTCTCTCCTTTTGCACATTGTGGTTTGCAATACAGACATGTATATCCCTTTGCCTACTTTGCAAGTCTTTCATGCTGTTGCATGAAATTATTAGTTATGTAATAAATAATTTGTTATTTATCAATTAAATGATAATTATTTAATTTATCCTTTTCCTGAGAGACAGACATGGGGAAGAGCTGCTACTTGTTCTCCCCTGTGCCCAGTCGCTCACAAGGCGCCCAGGAGGGATGGCGGGTTCTAGCCCTGGCCAGCCAGCCCAGCAGAGCCTTGCAACAAGCCAGACGACCCCCCCACTCCATGAGGGCCTCCATTTTCCACATCCGGACTTCTCTCTTCGTCAGAACTCCACCCAGCAGACCAGCCTATCACAGCCCGGCTCGCGTGGGCCGCTTTGCGCGGTTCATCAATAAATGCTGGACTTAGAGATGACTACAAGAGTATGCTACCTGCATGGCAGAGCCTGGCAAGCTACCCGTGTTGTATTTGATATGCCAAATACCAGTAACAATTATAGACCTCATTCCAGAATGGATTGAGGATCTTTATGTTCCTGGAGCAAGCATATGCCTTGGGCTCTACTAGCATGAGACAGGACATATGGAGATGTTACTGGGGCCCGCTCGAGCAAATCAATGATGAATGGGAAGATAGTGATAGTGATCCTTTTCCTGATTTATATATCCCAAGGTTTATATACCCAAATATAAACCTCATGAGTAAGTCACAGAACTGAGCTGTAGAAACAGCTGCTCTTCTCTTGGCAGCCTGGAATTTCAGTCCATGTGAGGCAGAATGCCTACAACAGGATCCCAAACCCCAAGAATCAAACAAGCAAACAAAACACAAAACTCCCTCAGTGTGCACAGGGTCTCTGCTGGGGATTCTCTGGTGGAAAACACTCCAAGTTTAATAATAACCCCCAGATTTTGAGGGACACCAGTGAGGAATATTGCCGAGACATTTCCCCATCGATGCAGTTTCTAGCTTACTGCTATCTATGTGCTCACAGGATCCTATTTTGCTTCCACTTACTTTTTTCTTGTTTTGTTGGGGTGGAGCAGTGTTTGCTCAGGGGTTGCCCAGTGATGCTCAGGCACTATGTGATACCCAGGACCCAGCATGCAGAGCTCACGTGGGTCTGTTGAGCTTTACTTTTGGTCCTTTGAGACTTTTAAATTGAGTTCATATTTAGTAAATGTTGTTTCTTTTTGTATTGTATGGTCCATGTCATTTATTAGACTTCCTTCCTTGATAAATAACAGATTTTCCACTAGTCCTTGTGAAACAAGTGTGCTTGACGTTCTCTGTTTCATTGCTAATGATCCCTATATTTATCGTCTCTTTTTGAACTTATTCTTGTGAGTTTTTAAAATATAACAATATGTATGCTAAGGTCATTAATGATGACATTTTATTTTCGAATGAAAATATTTTCAACTGTGGGTCTATCCATATATACCTTTTTTGTAAGCATATCATTAATTTCAGTTTGAGATATTTTCATACAGTTGAGTTGTAATTATATTCAAGTTTTCTTTATTGTTTCTTTCTGATCCCACATCTATAGTTTCTAAGATATGAAACATTTTTGCATATTTTATGTTAATAAGCTAATTTAAAAATTATTCAGAGAATACTATATGCACATAATAATGGTTTTCTGAAATTAGTTATGACTATATTTAGGTCTGCAAGTATCTATTCAATATTTTTAGTTTTAAATGTGGTTATATAAAATTTTATTCACTATTTGTGAGGTAGGCAATTCTGTATGTATCCTTAATTTGATTTTTTGAAATCTGTGTTTATTCTAGTTATCTATCAAATAGTAAAATATTTGGTACATGTATTCTTTTTTCTCTATGGTTTGATGTTTTCCTGTATATATTTTAAGTTTTATTTTAATTCTTATTAGTGGAATTATTTTTATATAATGTCCTTTATTATTATTATTATTATTATTGTTATTATTATTTTTTGCTTTTTTTGGGTCACTCCCGGCAATTTTGGGTTGTTCTTGGCTCTGCACTTAGGAATTACTCCTGGCAGTTCTTGGGGGACCATATGGGATGCCAGTATTCAAACCTGGGTCGGCCGCTTGCAAGGCAAATGCCCAACCTTCTGGACTATCCTCCAGCCCCTACCATGTCCTTTTTAATCCTAAAATAATTTTTTCTAAATGTCTACTTTTTCTTAGTTAATAAAAGTGTTTAGTCTTATGTTTCCTTAAAATTTACCTACTGCATAGATTTTCTGCCTGAACTATATTTACGATGTGATATAGTATATTTCCTCAGAAATGATTTAGCTGGACTTAGATTTTTATTGAAACTAAAGGTTTTCATATATTTTTTTCCCTGTGGTCATATCTTCAAATATTTGCCAGTCCCAACTGGTAGTACAGAAGTAAGGCACTCACTTGCTTTGCATGCAACCAACGCTATCTCCAATCCCACCACCTTTAGAATCACTTCTGAGCAGAGCCAGGACAAAACCCGACCACCACAGGATGTGGGCCAAAAAAAGAAATCAAAGAAAACAAGAAGCAAATATTTGTCATACGAGAAAGTAAAACTGAGAAAATTCAACTAGTTATTCAAAGATTTAAAATCAACCAAAATACAACTTTGATGTTAATAGGCAAGCTGTATTGTGATGCAAAAGTCCTGTTTTCCCAAGCAAAGGGGAAAGGGGAGAAGATCATTGCTTTAATTTGCATTTTACTTTAATACTGGGCTCAAAAAGAAGGTAAATGGATCATCATACCCATGCCTGTATCTCATCTCTTGCAGATCACATACCTTAGAGCATGTGGAAGATGAGAATAATTATGAGAAATGGGAGGAAATAACAACATCAACATATTGTATGGACTGGGAAGCTGCTTTTGACCCTGTGCAAATTCTACATCTATCTCAGAAAGCCGCTGGGGCTTCTGGCACAAAGTTGGTAACTGCTGACCTCATGTCACCTGCACTTACACTATTTTTCTAAAGTAGAAAATTTAGACCTTTAATAATAATTATGAAAGTCAATGTATTTTCTTTGTTTCTACAAACCTCAGTCATTGTTTCCATTAAAGGGGGTCCAAAGCAGTGGCTTCAGGGTCAGGGGCTCTCCCCAAAGAGCGAGCCACCAGAAGGATGGTCAATACCTGAACCTGGCAAAGTGATGCCTTCTGAGCCCAGTGGCCCTAGGGCCTCCAGAGTGACTGGTAGTCTTTGGGGGCTCATGCGGTTCAGGGGATTGAACCTGGTCCTTGTGCACACAGTCAGATGCTGCCTCTGGGCCCTGAGTCTTCTCTCTGGCCCAGGTGTCACTCAGCTTGGAAAAGGGATCTTGTCGGCCTCATGATTTGAACATTCTCTGCCTCTATCCCCCCCACTCAGTTTTGGGGCCACTCCTTGTAATTCTCAGGGCTTACTCCTGGTTCTGTGCTCAAGGATCACTCCTGGTGGAGCTTGAGATACATATGAGGTGCGGGGACTGTGCCAGAAGTTTCTCTGCTGTCTCCCAGCAGCTGTTTTCTAAAGATGAGAGGCAGGAAAGAAGAGAACTTCCCTGCAATTCTGCGAGACAGAATCCTGTCCCTCAAAGACATTTGATCGTTCTTAGCAAGAAGACACAGTTTTAGAAGAATTTTGCATGTTTTTGACACACAATCATGATTTTTTTTTGATGCATTTAGGAGGAAGTGGAGACTGAGCACCTGTTCCCTGGAATTAACAGATTGTCATGCAAGGAAAATGGTTGCCGACTCTGGGCATTACTTATTCTGGCACACAGGTAGAGAAACATTTGTTTTGCTAAGGCTAATTAATCTGCCTTGCTAGTCTGCAGTGAAGTGAATAGATAAGGATTTTTTTAAAATTGTGTTTTAATTCTGGAAAAACAAAAATTTTATAGACTGCTAAACATTGTTCATGTAAATAAATAAAAAATAGTATTAAAGTGTCAAGGCATAAATTATATCTTCTCCATGAACATTTTTTTTTCATTCTGAAAGGCTTTTGTTTCATTTTTCTCTTTCCTTTTATTTACAAAGTTATTCATAGTTGAGTTTCAGACATACAACACCATAGTGCCCATCCCACCACCAGAGTCAGTTTCCCTGGACAATGTCCATAGTTTCCCCCCCATAACCACAGCCCACCTCTCCCAGCTCGTGACATGTACCTTCCTGAGTTTGGTTGTTCAAGTTTGGATCTCTTGATTTCAGTGTTGTTGACTCTGTGGTTTGGCTCTATCGTTCCTTAACTCACCTTTGTTCCTGACTCCCTGACCTGACCACCATTGCTGGTCATCTGTCTCTTCCCTCCCTCCCCTCCACTCTCTCTTTCCTTTTCCTCCCTAAGCTCTGGGGCCCAGGTTGATCGGGCAGCCCCTTTTAGAGCATTGTGCATTCCCTAATGCAGATACTCTCAGGACCACGTAAAGAGTGAGACCGTCCTGTGTTCATCCCTCCTCTGGCTTGTTTCCTTTAACATGGCGTCTGCCACTTGCATCCATTTGCAGCAAATTGCATGATTTCATTATTTTTTACAGTTGTGCAGTATTCCATTTTGTGTGTACCACATTTTCATCATCCACTTATTTGTCATGATTATATCTTTTGATTTTTTTTTTGCTTTTTTTTTAATTTTGGGGAAGATGTTTCTTCAAGCTGTGGTCAGGAGACCTGGGGTCTCACCAATGATTTCTTTTTTATTGTCCTTTTTTTTTGGTTTGGGGGCTGAACCTGGTAGTGCCCAGGGCTTCCTCTTGGATCAGGGATTACCCCTGGCAGGCTTTAGGGAACAGATGGAGAGCTGGAGAGTGAAGCCAGGTTTGCTGCATTCAGGGCCAGCACTGTGCTGTGCCCATTCCGCTCTATCCCAGGCCTCCCCCAGCAATTCTCAATCCACCGGGCTTATCTATGTTCCAGTGCGAGGGCCTGAGGAGGTGTCACTGCTGAGCCCTTGCTCTGCCTGGGCTACCTGGGACACTGTGGGCAGTGCTCAGTACTTAGGGGCCTCCAAAGTCACATTAAGCAGGACGAGACCTGGCAGAATTTAGGTGACATGTGGTGCCCGAGATGCAAATGTACTCGGACCACTGTTAGAGAGCTCAGTTACTCTACTAGTCACTGAGGGCCACCGCTCGAGTTCTCAGGTACTATTTCCAAACCACCTACATTTAAGTTTGAAATAAAAATAGAACTCTATACATTTCAATTGTATTTACATTGACTTGTAAAATCAAGCCCTCTCTTGGGAGAGAAATAAACTACTGCTATCTTGTTCAGACCCAGACAAAACAAAGTGAAGACAGACCAGTTAGCTCCTGAAGAGCAAATGATGGGGTGTGAACTTAAGATAAGGCTGTAGGGCAAATGATTCAGAAAGGAGCTTTTAGGAAGCCATTCTTAATGGATGCTGTCTCTTCCTTTATAACCTTGGCTAATGCTCCTGCCTTGCTGGGAAACTGATTTTAATGAAGCCACATTATACTCGTGAGCAGCAAGACCTGCTTGGAAACAGCTTTGTTCTCTTCTGAAAGCTCAAAGATGCTTTCATGCAAGTACTGTTGATTAAGAAATTATTCCTTTAAACGAGGGAAAGCATCTATATGGGGCTTCGAGAAGAAGTCATTTAAAAAATTCCCCACCTACCCAATCTTCCTGGATGGTCTTACTTTAAAGGTATTTTCATGTAGAAACCCAGGGTTTTATGCTCTATTTTCACTGACCATCTTATTTTTTTCAAATTATGCAAATATAATTTGCATTTCATAAGGTGGCTGGCAAGGGCACTTGTGGCCTTCTGAATAATTCACTACAACTTTCTGGTGGTGCAATTTCAAAGGCCAGGAGAGAGTAAGTATCAACAATCAAAACTAAAGAGATGAAATTTGACTTACTGAGCTGTCTTAGCTGTTCATAAACACCTCACAGGTCACCTCAACTCAATTTGAAAATTTACCTGACCTGTACCATAACAGCATGCATTTTCATGACTTTGTGGTTGAATTAGATATAATCTTTAGTATACACCTAAAAGAAGAATAACTTAAAGAGTCATTTGCTTTTTTTTACAAAGTAGTATTTTGTTGCTCAGGTATTAACATCAGTTGAGCCAAAGAAAATGGAACAAAATGGGTAAGGCCTCTTCTTTTGACCACATTACATTTATGAAGAGATTTTTTTCTGGGTTGGGAGATTTTATTTTCAATCATATTTCTCAAGCATCAATGATAATATTCCCCATTCCAATCATTTCCTCCCCCCCCCATTCTCCTACATAAAATGTACACAGTTCCTACATAAATAGCCAATCACAGGTTAGATAGTGCAGTGACGTAGATACCCGAGAGATGGAAGAGTGGGTGGGCACTTACCTCACACATGGCCAACCGCAGTTCTGTCTGTGGCATCCCATATGGTCCCCAAGCACTAACAGGAGCAATTCCTGAGTGCAGATCTAAGAGGAAGCCCTTAGCACAGCTAAATGTGGCTCCCAAACAGACAAATACAACTAATTTACCACAATCCTGGGAAATGGGAAGGCAGGAATTCAAGTACTGTGTCCAAGTGACCGTCATGGACAGTCAAAGGAATCTGAGACTTCATGATCATTCCAGCATGCTTGTCCAGTGGCTGGCTCTGAGCTGCCTGGAGCTCCCACGGAAACCAGGGCGGCCCTCAGGCTACTGTGCACTGACTCCAGTCAGCAGGATACGTAGTCTGAATATTCTTTATCCACCAATTATCATCAGTAGTGACCCATGGATGGACTTTCTCCAACTAAATCCTATTAAGGCGGAACGTGCCAAGGATGCCGGCAGCTCTCAATAGACGGTGCTTGCACAGGATTTTCTGAATTGGAGCGAACTCTTAGAAGGCAAAACAGAATTCAGTCATTGCCTGAGAATTACTCAGCATTGGCTGCAATATTTTTCTTCTCTTCCTCTCTAAGACACCATGAGTGAGCTCTAGATGCCCAGTACTACAAAAATCAGTTAATCACATATATGTTACATCCCTGGCTTTGCTGGTGAGCCTTTTATTACATGTAAGAAAATTCCCACCGACTCCATTTCCCCCTAAACCAAACACAGTAAAGACCCAATGCATTGTCTTCTCAATAGTTGGCTTGGTACATCCGTCCCCTTCTGTCACCTATTTCTTGTGAACTACCTACAAAAAGTAGTCTGGGTGAACCTTTAGGGTAACTGTGATCCCTGAGCTTGAAGTGGAAACACCAGAGGCCTGGGCTCCCTGGGGTGTATCACCGGGGCCTCAGTCCCAGCGGGACACACAGGGTCTCTCACTAAGGGTCCTCACTGTAGAAGAGCAAGCACAGCCACTCTGCACAGCTAGAGACTGTTTTCCTGTCTCCAATTTGCATACTGGGTTGTTTTCCTTCTCTTTTCTTTGGTAAAATCACCCACTAGTGTACTTCCATTTCAAAGAAATTTTTTCTGTTCTTAAGCATTTTAAATCTAGGTTTAATTATTAAATCAGATGCTGACCCCTCCGTGAGGTTGTTTGATGGAAGCTACTGAAAGGAAAACCAACTACACCACCGTGCTCATGTCCTCCACGGAAATGAGGTGAATGAGCTCTGCACCGCAGGTACTAATGGGCTTGGTTAAAAATGCTAAGTAAAATATCACATGTTTCTAGGTCTGTTTCGCTGTTGTCCATTCACAAATAATGTGGCTTTATTTTCCTGAAATGTATGGTCAAG
>JAJIBD010010500.1:0-57039 GCA_021461705.1 Cryptotis parvus
AATTTGCCAAAGGCGTGGGGTGGAGAGAATGGGAGAGAACCTGAAGACACTGGCACAGGGAAGCTGGAGCTGTGGCAGGGTGCAGTGTTGTGTGCCTGAAATTAGACTCCAAGTATAGCAGATCATGGTGTTGAAATAAACATTGGAAAAAAGAGCTCAGAAGACACTTAAATTTAAAATATGGAGTTTATGAGTATGGCTTTGGGGTATGAATATAAACATACAAGTAAATTAATAGGCAGTAATTGAAGCTGTTATCTATTGATTTGTTTTATCAACATTTACTGTCACGGTGCTACTATATGTCAGGCATTGTTCTAGGTTCTGAAGGTGCAGATGAATCTTAGAAAGAGCTTGGCATGCTTATGAAATCCTTTGTGACTTTAAGTACAATTTTATTTTATTTTTATCTGCTTGTACCTATGTAATACCGCCCATCTTAAATGGTATATCTTTCTAGATGGACTTTATTGAATACTTTTTATAGTTTTGCCATTTTATTATATGACTTGCACTTTTTTAAAGTTTGTTTTTTAGACATTTTAAAACTTTAAAATGTCATTTAGAATAAATGACATCTTTATGACACATTTCCTAACTGGTTATACCTACCCTAGAGAAAGGGCTTTAGGTTTTGTACGGTGAGTTTTGTTCCCCTTTTCATACAGAACTCCTTCATGATAAGTCAGTTGAAATCTGTTGGCCTTTTGAAGTAGCAGTCACAACAACAAACAAACAAACAAACAAACAAACAAACAAACAAACAAGACCCTTGTATTACCCAGCAGTCTTTCAATTGTAATGCCTGGAGGGAAGTGGAACCACAACCAAATTGGCTTAAGCGGACAGGAGAATTTATTAATTATTTTAACTGGGAAGTACAGGCAGGGGGTCTCACTGTATATTCAGGCTCAGTTGGACCCAGGTAACTGATCGCTATCAATAGAACCTTGATGAACTTACTTAGTTTTGTTTCTTTTCTGTCTGTCGGGGAAGGTGAAGGGTTTGGGCCATATCCAGCAGTACTTGGGGTTACTCCTTGCTCTGTGAAAGACAGTTTGTGAAACGTGCCTCTTCACAAAACAACACTTGACCCAATAAAATCATTTTTAGAAACATGTTAGCTATTGAAAAGTTGTAGCTGCAGGGGTTGATTCCCCATCTACTTTTCTTTTTTTTCCCCAGGGATCCCTCTGGCAGTGCTCTTGGGACCTTAGGAGGTGCTGGGGCTCATACTAGGCTAGGTCATGTGCAAGGCAAATGCCTTATTCCTACTATCGCTCTGGTCCCTTCTTTTCTCTCTTAACTTCTGTCTTTTCTTTCTTTCTTTCTTTCTTTTTTTTTTTGCTTTTTGGGTCACACCCGGCTATGCTCAGGGGGTTTCTCCTGGCTCTGCACTCAGGAATTACTCCTGGCGGTGCTCGGGGGACCATATGGGATGTCAGGGATTGAACCTGGGCCGGCACAGGCCGGCCGCGTGCAAGGCAAACGCCCCTACCACTGGGCTATTACTCCGGCCCCATGTCTTTTCTTTTTTCATAATAGACAGATTTCCCCTTTACCAGGCAAGGATGGCATCAAATTCCTCAAGGTAAGAAATAATTTTTTTTTAAGATGGTAGCCAGAGTTATAGTATAGTGGGCAGGGTGTTTGCTTTACACTAGGCCAACTTGCTTTTTGATTCCTGGCACCCATATAGTCTCCTGAACTTGCCATTCAGGAATTATGCGTGGCAATACTCGGGGGAACATATGGGATGCTGGGGATCCAACCCGGGTTGGTATTGTGCAAGCCAAATGCTTTACATGCTGTAGTATCACTCTGGCCCAGTTTTCTCCATTTCTATACATAAGGAATAGACTGAACCCCAGAGCACTCAGGAAACTTGCCTGAGATGCCCAGAGTGGCCTAGCAGAGACTGTGTGCAGAGTCTGCCTGCTGCAGTGAGAGGGTCCTAATCTGACCCCCAGGTGGAGGAGTCAGTCAACACTGCTCATTGGTTTGTGTGTTTTTTGTCCCTGACATTGCTCTGGAGGTCTTTGGTCAGTGCTGTCTGTCTGGCTTTGTATTCCCAAATCATCTTTGGGAAACTCTGGGAAATGGAGCCTGACCTTGCAGTGGAGACTCACAAAGACAGCCTATGAAATGTGTCTCTTCACAAAACAACACTTACTTGGCCCAATAAAATCATTTTTAGGAAACATGTTAGCTATTGAAAAGTAGCTGCAGTCATTTAATTCACCCCCTCTCTATCTGGGAGAGGTTGATTTCCCATCTACTTTGCTTTTTTTCCCTTCTATCCTCAAAAGTTGGCTTCTTTACTTCCAAAGGTAAAATTTATTATGCACTTTCCTTCACTTAAAAAGTATTTAACAACTGATTTGTGTGTTGCATGGAAGTCACACATTTCTAAGATGTATTTGCTATTTTATTTTCTTTCATTCAAAAAATGTGTCAGTAATCTTTTTGTTAACATGAAGATAAAGGATTAGTAATGCAAGATGCAGTTTTCTTGTAACCTTCTTGAAAGCGGACTATAGTTTCTTATCTGGCTCCAACATTCATTTTCTGAATTGAAAAAAAGGCGTCTTAAAATGAAATAGACCACATTTGATTCCTAAGAGCACTGCTAGCAGGAAAACGAGCTGAGAAAGTCAGACTTGGTGGGATTTCAGTAAGCCCCTCTGCACCCCAAGTGAGAGAGCTGACCAATTTTGCATTTTAAAGTACAGCTTTAATGAAGGAAAGAATTGTGAATTGTCTCTCATTAATAAACTAATCAGAAGATGTGTATAATTTTATTTCCTGAAACTCCAGGCTGCTAGCTAAGCAACAATGAGGCATAAGTCTTCATGGTTTCAATCTAAAATTTCACGTGATTTATTGCGTGTCTCTTCTGAGCAAGGAGCTAAGCTCAGTGCTGGGAGCATGTAGGAGGAAGAAGAAGAAACTCCTGCCCTGCTGGGTATGTGGTCTGCTTCCCTTGACCAAGGTCAGAGGAGGGGTGCCTGCACTGGGGGGGGGGGGAACGTATAACATTTGGTTTTCACTGTTAACCGCAGCTCTCAAGTGTGGAAACTGATGTCTTACATTTTTAAAAATAATACAGTTGAAGTCAGATGTCAACTGGCCTCTACACTAATGCACCTTTTGTGTGTGTGTGTGTGTGTGTGTGTGTGTGTGTGTGTGTGTGTGTGTGTGTGTGTGTAGGGAAGTGGAGACTCCAAATGTTTGAAATGTCACTAGAGTACAATGGGGACCTGTTTCACCCAATTCCTTGAGGTAAGTTGATGAGGTTCAGGGAATTCCCAGAGTCATCAGTGATCTACTCACATGTGCGTATCCCAATGTACAGGCATCTAACTTTTTTTGGGTCACACCCAGCAGTGTTCAGGGTTTACTCCTGGCTCTGCACTCAGGAATTGCTCCTGGTGGTGCTTGGGGGACCATATGGGATGCCAGGGATTGATTGCATGCAAGGCAAATGTCCCTGGGTACCTAACTTTGATGGGACCTTAGGGCCCTGTTGCCAAAAATGTCCAAAAGCAAGTCAGGGCATTTGGGGATGTTCAGATTTCCACTTCCACCTGCTCACTGGTCCTGTTTGTAGATCCTGAAAGAGCACAAGAGAGTGAGCACCAGTCCCAACTCCCCAGAAACACTTTTAACACAAAATAAACATTGATATACAGAGAGGGAGAAAATGTGGGGCCTTTGAGGATCAGAGGAGCGAGTATATGGACCCTGGGGTAGCAGAAACATTTTAAGGAGAAAATGTTAGTAGAATGTTGAGTGTGAAGGTGCAGGTCAGAAAATGAGAGAGGATTCTGCAGAAAACACAGTCCTCAGAGGTGAGTGGACAGGGTCAGCCAGGTGGAAGGCAGGTGCCTTAACTTCTGTACTACTTCTCTGGCCTCCGCTTCTTCCTCCTCTTCCTCCTCCTCTTCTTCCTCTTCTTCCTCCTCCTCTCCCTCCTCCTCTTCCTCCTCCACCTTCTCCTTCTCTTTCCCTCCTCCTCCTCCTCCTCCTCCTTCTTTCTTTCTCTCTCTTCTATTAACATTGTGGCTTGCAATACATACATTTGGGGGTTATCATGTATATCCCTTTGCCTTATTCAATGCTCAGTTCTAGTCTGGCATTACCATTTCCAACAATATGCTGCTTGAGGATGGGTCCCAGAAGGGGGTAACTAGAAAACTTTACATTAGATTTCCAAGGGTAGTAATGACTTGTACCTGCTATCCTCTTGATCTCTAGAAAGGACATCTTTCCTAATATTTCCATGACCTCCATGGCTTGGAAGTAGATTTATACTGGGTTGATGGCTGGGTGTTGTTATGGCCCAGAAGCTCCTCCCATGGCTACATCATATTCTGGTCTCTGATACTACTTCTGGAGCTTAGCAACTACTCTGAATAAGGTGGGTGTGGGAAAGAGGACAAGAGATGTAGAATTTGACTCTAATTTCAACTTAAAGTTTAGCATGAATGATCATTCCTTTAGATTGGCCTGGATGTGACCAAATTGGTTTCTACAGTCAAATAAATGGAGAAGGGAGCTAAACAATTGAGTGGAGTTATAGAACATAGTTACCTTTCTCTTGAGAAACCTGACTTTGTAGTGAGTGAGAACTTGAATATACTACAGTAGTTAAGAGCAGATGTGTTCCTGGATTAGAGAATCCACCTTTTAAAATCTGCAGGGTCACTTGTCACTTGTCACTTGTCTTCCTGTTGTTCATCGATTTCCTCGAGCAGGCACCAGTAACATCTCCAAAGGTCCTGTTGCAAGCAAGTATAGCCCAAGGGCATCTGTTTGCTCCAGGAACAGGAAGAGCCTCAAATCATTCCTTCAGGAGATGAGAATGAGATCCATAATTGTTACTGGTTTTTGGCATATCAAATAAAACAGCTAGCTTGCCAGGCTCTGCCATGTAGGTGGTTCACCAGGATCGGGTATGTAGAAGGCTCAGTAGAAGGCTCTCATCTCGAACATTTACTGATGAAACTCAACGGGGAGAGATCAGGTTTTCTCTGGGTGGAGTTCTGAGGAGCTGTGGAGTCTTGATATTGAGAATGGGTGACCTCACGGTGTGGGGGTTCCTCTGGCTTCTTGCTAGGTTCAAAGGAATGACGGGTCATGGCTAGAACTTGCCTAGAACTAGCATGATGAAAGGAACTCCCAGGAAGGTGGAATTGTATTTCCCACCAGTAAGGTTGATGATCCCGGACACAGTGAGAGTGGCCAGGCTTATGGTCACCAACCCGAGCAGGCCTAACCAGGGTTTGCTGCGGACACAGTCCTGCCTTCCACATGGCTGACCCTTCCCACTCACCTCTGAGGACTGTGCTTTCTGCAGAACCCTCTCTCATTTTTCTGACCTGCACCTTCACTCTCAACATTCCACTAACATTTTCTCCTAAATCTAATATAAAGTTTTATTTATTCAACTTCATGATTTTCAGCACTTGTTGTTACAGTTCTCAGAGATGCAGACCAGTCAGGAGGAGCATTACTTTGTGTACATTAGGAAGTTGACATGACTGTAGACAGAGAACCATGAAAACATACAAATGTCATTTTGATAGCTATCAGGAGCAGCTAGGGAGAGGTCATGCCTGAAACTGAATTTGGAAAAGTACCAGAAGTCTGGGGAGTCTATTTCCCAGTTTTTGAATCAAGAAGAGCTATGAGGACAGCTTGCTTATTTAGTTAAAAGGAATATCAACTTGAAAAAAAAACCCTTACTCCTAACTAAGAGCTGCAGTGAATAGACCCCTCCCCCACCCCACATCCGGAAATAACCCCCTGTGCCTTCAGCTGGCTCCTTTTGTTAAAAGAGATGCCATAGGAACCATCAGGGGCAGATGGCTGAGATTGTATCGTGTCAGCCCCAGGAATTAAGAACATTAATTTTAAAGGGGATTAGAGCACAGAAGGACATTTTTAAAACATCATGCATTTTCATAAGCATCTAGGCATGCTCCCTGGCTAGATGTTGATGTGGGTCTTTGGAAAAGAAAAATAAAAAAGCCAGAGAGCTGTTGTTTGGGAGTAAATGTCAGGATTTGTCTTGTTTGCATACCAGGAGGGGACTTTTCTCAGTTTTGGTGCCTTGGCTTGTGGGAAAGAGGGAGAGTGACGTTGTTCCGGTGTGGTGGGGCTTGCTAGCTCTGTGGAGTGAGGTCTTTTAAGACAGTAGGGCTTCCTGCAAAGAGGACTGAGGCTTCCATTCTTCCAAACTGACCTCTATGCTTGCTCATGCTCTTCTACTTCAGACCCCAAGTCTCTCTGATGTTGTGACATTAGTTTGCTCAACATGAATCCCAAAGACTTTCTATGCAATACAAGAGCTCATGCAGTTAAATTGCTTGGATTTCACATCATCTGTTTAAATTTTTTTTTTTTTTTTTGAGGGGGAGGGTAATCAGGAAATCAAATCCAGGGTCTCACACATGACAGGAAGTTCTCTACCACTGAGCTACACTACCCTCTGCCCTTGGTCTTTATCTTTGAGGCATGGCTAAAGTCTACAGATTCTCTATTCTCAGCTGCCGCTGTCCATGCACTTTGGAAAACATAAGCATGCCTCCCTGCTGACCATGGTGCTGTGTCAGGGTGGACACTCTTTTGAGGGCTGCAGACAAATGGTGCTGGGTTGAGAAAGCTTTCATGCCTGAATAACAAGTTTCCGTAGTATTTTCTGACTCGCCATTTTCATCAGAATTCAGGTGGATTCCTTGGCTCTGACTTCCATCTCTTTCTACTGAGGCTAGCATGGCAAACGCCATTAACAAGTGGAGAGCATTAGTTGTGCCAGACATCAGGCTGTGTCTCCTAGTCAAGGGTACCCCCCCAGTTTCTTCGGTTAGATCTTGGCCATAAAGTAGCTTCATTGTTTGACAACTTTAATAAGAAAGCTCTAGAATCAAAACTTGCAGGATGGTGTCCATGACTGGGAAGGAGACACAGAGACAGTAGTAATACTCGTGAGACATGTTTCATTAATGCCCTGGACTATTTCAGTGGGTGAAAATGGACTCATTTGTGTCTCTGTTGCAAAGTGGCTCAAAAGATTTGGGCTTCGAGTTTGAAGAAGTTACAAGAATACCACAGACAATGTATTTCTTTCATATTACCTTTTTGTAGGAATTCCCAAGAATAACATGGTTAAAACCTGTGCCTAAAGTCTAAAGATCTCTTCCAATATATAAAAAAATGATATCCAAAGTGATAATAAAGCATTTTATCATGGTTTAATTTGCAGAACATTTTTTGCCCTTAAAATTAGTGTAAAATGTGGCTTACAATGATGTATTAGATTCAGTGATATATGTTTAATGATCATAAAAACTGCAACATATGTATTGCTATTTTTAACCATAATTCAGAATAAACAGTTATTATCTGAGATATATGGAGCAGCCGAACCAAGTTCAATTCCCAGCATCCCATATGGTCCCCCCAAGCCCTCCTGGAGTGATCTCTGTGCACTATTGGGTGCGGCCCCAAAACAAAACCTTTCCTCTGTGTTTCTGCACCTACTTTCTCTACAGCCATATGAGAAAGTTTACAATTGTTAATTTTTTCAGATCAGTTGAGATTTTGAGTTCTGGGTGTTTTCTGTGTTTCTGTGAATTCTCAGAGCTCTGCCTTGATCTATCAATTAAGTGTTAGACCTTCTCTGCGGGCCTTCGGGTGACCAGGCTCCCAGCTGTTTGCTCCCAGATCCTGCAGCTCAGGGGCAAGGGTAGGTATCAGGTAAGGGCTGGCGTGTTAAGCAGCAAGACTTCTTTAAGGAACCTCCATGGTGAAGTGAAAATGATGAGGAGGTGTTTTTAACAACGAAGGTGACCCTGATTATTAGTTCAAAGTCAGAATTCTGAACGGATCAAGGTGCTAACCTCAGCGCAGATGAGCTCTTTAGCCAATAAAGATAAAAGGTGTCCAAAGTGTATTATGAATTTAGGCTGCGCCTCTGGGCACTTGGAATCAGATGCCATTTTTAATTTTTAATTTTTATTTTCTCACTCTTGCTGGGTTATGTTTGTGTTGCAAAAAGTAGTTTAGGGCCTGGAATTGCAAAGCTGTTCTGTTGAGGCCAGGCCTGCTTTGTTATCTCCTATCTCTGTTCCTCACCTCATTTTGAAGGATTGTTACACATTTGTAAGTACAATGGGATTATGTATTCATTGTGTTTGTCCACTCCTTTCTGTACCACAAAGAGAGAACTAGCCTGCACTGGGACTTAAGGGCTTTTGGATGTCCCAAAGTCATGACATTGCTTTTGCTTTCTAGGGGCTGGCTTTGAAAAGGGAAGCTGGTGACAAACCCTGTTGGCTTCAGGACGGAGATGACTTGTCGTTGTTGTGAAAAAGCGTATTTAGTCACTTTGAAAAAGCAAATTGCGGCTTAATAGAGCTACACAGTCTTCTTTGGAGATTGCTACAAGGTGGATTGTCTTGATAAAACATTTGAAGCCAGAAATCCATCAAGCGTCCGTGAACATAAGCACTGACCTAAACCCAGCACACAGCATTCTCACCAAACTTCAGACTTATTATTATTATTTTTTAATATAAAGGATAACTGTCCAGTACCTTTCATTTTGTCTTCTTTGCATTTCTTCCTTCTGTTCCAAATCAAATGAAAGAGTCCAATGCGGAACTATTTTGAGTCTATCTGAGACCATATGCTTTGGTATCTGTAGGCTCAGCTTTTTGGATTTCTGCAGAAGTTGTGAATGTATACTTGAAGCTGAGCATTTAACAGGACCTTACATGGCCAAGGGCAAAAACCTCTACGTTAAGCAGAACAAATGCCTTCTCAGCATTACCTCGTCCCAAGTCCCTTGATCATTCTGATGTCTGCGTTTACTCTTCAGGTATTGACGAGCAGCCCTAGGTCATACTGATTTCCTCCAGAGTGTACCTGTTTTTGAGGTAGCAGCCAGCTGGCATGGCAGCCCTTTGCCAGACGTTAATGAGAGCTAGTCAGGATGGGGGGTTCTTTTTTTTAATTATGTTTTTTCTACTGAAGTCAAATTTCAATAATATGAATGTCTAAACTATTCTGATTACTAAGCTTCCGCCCAAACTCTCGGTCTCAGAGTTTTGCTCTAAGGAGAGACGGTACACCATTTTTACTGTGAGCTATAGATAAATCCGTGGACAAAGCAAAAAAAGGCAGACCTTTTAAAAGGGATTATATTCTTTCTTTTTTAAAAATTGAATCACAGCGAAACACACAGTTCACATAGTTATAAAGTTGTTCATGATTGGGTTTCAGTCGTATGATTTCTATTCCTGGCACCCAATATGGTTCCCCCGAGCCTGTGATTACTTTAGATCAGAGTGAGAAGTAAGCCTTGAACACTGCTGGGTGGGGCTCAACAACAAAACAAAACAAAATTCTCTAGTATTTTTAATTGTATGTGTATATGTAACTCAATTTTAATTGTATGTGTATATGGAACTCAGTTTTAATTGTATGTGTATATGTAACTCTGTTTTAATTGTATGTGTATATGTAACTCAATTTTTCTCATTTTAAAAAATTGTTTTGTCATTGGCTTATAATATCCTGAATAGATATTCCTTATGTAATTTTCTTTTAGACCTTTTTTTTGGGACATTTTCCTAGAAAACCTACTCATGATTTTATCAAAAAAACCAGCTCTTGGTTTTATTAATCTTTTGGATTGTTTTTTTGGTTTCCAACTCATTGATTTCCTCTCTAAGTTTTATTATTTCCTTTTTTCTGCCTGGGTTGGGCTCCTTTTGTTGGTCTTTTTTCTAATGTCTTCAGCTGTGTAGTCAGGTTATTTATGTGGGCCCTTTCTTGTTTCCTGATGAATGCTTGCAGAACTATAAACTTCCCTCTTAACACGGCTTTTGCCGTGTCCCACAAGTTCTTATAGTTGGTGTCTTCCTTTTCATTTGTTTCCAGAAATCTTTGGATTTCCTGTTTGATTTCTTCTATGACCCATTTGTTGTTCAGGAGTGAGCTGTTCAATTTCCAGGTGTTTGGTTTGACTCCCTGTTTCTGTGTACGGTTAACTTCCTTATGGTCTGAAAAGATAGCTGACACAATTTCTATCCTTTTTATTTTATTGAGGTATGCTTTGTGGCTCAGCATGTGGTCTATCTTGGAGAATGTTCCATGTGCACTAGAGAAAAATGTGTATTCAGCTTTTTTGGCATGAAAAGCCCTGTATATATCCACTAGCTCTCTTTCTTCCATTTCTTCCTTCAGGGCCAATATTTCCTTGGTGAGTTTCAGTCTTGTTGATCTATCCATCGTTGATAGAGCAGTGTTGAAGTCTCCAACTATTATTGTGCTACTGTTAATGTCTTCTTTGAGGTCTCTTAGCAGTTGTTTTATGTATTTTGCTGGCCCCTCGCTGGGTGCATATATGTTTAGTAGTGTAATTTCTTCCTGGTGTACATACCCCTTAATTAATAAGAAATGGCCTTCGTTGTCCCTTCTAACCTTTTTCAGCCTGAAGTCTGTATTATCTGATACTAATATGGCCACACCAGCCTTTTCTGGAGGAGTTGTTTGCGTGGAGAATGGTCTTCCACCCTTTGACTTTGAGTCTGTGTTTGTTCTGATTATTCAGATGTGTTTCTTGTAGACAGCAGAATGTTGGGTTCAATTTTTTAATCCATTTTGTCACTCTGTGTCTCTTAATTGGTGCATTTAGACCATTGACATTGAGAGAGATTATTGTCATCGGATTTTGTGTCATCTCTGTTTGTGCTTGTTGTGCTTATGGGTTTGGTCGTATTACAGTAGACCCTTCAGTCCTTCTTTTAAAGTTGGTTTTGAGTCCATGAAGTTCCTGAGTTGTTGCTTATCCATTGTGTATCTTTCCTTCATATCTGAATGTGAGTCTGGCCGGTAAAGAATTCTTGGTGAGGCCTGCAGTTCATTGAGCCTTTTCACAATATCCCACCATTGTTTTCGGGCTCGGAGTGTTTCATCAGAGAAGTCTGCTGTAAATCTTAGGGATGTTCCTTTGTATGTGATTTCTTTCTTTGATCTTGCTGCTTTCAGTATTCTATCTCTATCTATAGTTTTTGTCATTTTAATTAAGATGTGTCTTGGAGTATTCTTGTTGGGGTTCCTTTTAGCTGGTATCCTACGGGCCTCCTGGATCTTGAGGCAAGTGTTCTTTAGTTCCAGGAACTTCTCAGCAATTATGGCTTTGACAGTTTCTTCTTCATCAGGGTTTTCTTCTTGCCCTTCCGGGACCCCCATGATCCGTATGTTGTTTCTTCTGGCTTCATCCCGATTATCTCTTGTTGTCTGCTCGGTAATTGTGAGTCTTTTTTCCTATCTTCTGGTGCTGTGTAGAGAATCTTTGGAACTCGTCTTCGAAAAACCTACTCATGATTTTAATTGGAACATACAAGTCTGGCTCTGAGGAACTGTGGAGAAGTGAAGTGTGATACAAGTGATACAAGTCTGGCTGTCATAGTTCTAGAAATCAAGTAGAGGAAGAAAGCTGGGTGAATCAATCTGTAGAATTATTATTTTTTATTTTATTTTTTCCCATTTTCAAAAGATACTCTTCCTTTCAACTAGGTAATGTACCGCAATTAAGGGATCTTTTGTTTTCATCCTCATGTGGCTCCCGTTAACTTTTAACGCACAGGGACACAGAGAGACAGTTCCCTAGGGGACGAAGTGACCCTTGGGATTTGGTGGTCTAAAGCTTCTGAAATAGACTTTAACCAATTTTGTTAGGTTTAGCTCATGTTTGCTCTCATACCCAAAGTGCTGGTAAAGCCACTTGATGAACTTATTTATTTATTTATTTATTTATTTATTTATTTTTTTGCTTTTTTGGGTCACACCCTGCAATACTTGGGTTACTCCTGGCTCTGCACTCAGGACTTACTCCTGGCGGTATTCAGGGGACCATATGGGATGCTGGGGATTGAATCCGGGTTGACCGCATGCAAGGCAAATCTCCTCCCTGCTGTGCTATAGTTCCAGGTCCTTATGAATCTTTTGGAGAGTCTGTTCAGTACATCAGATTCTTCTTGATTTATTCACTGCCAATTTGCAGTCGGTTTTCTGCTCATCCATCTGCGTGTCAGATCACAATTTTGACTGCTGTTGCTTATTTTTCTATTTCTTTTGTTTTTGTGGCTTTATATCAGAGACATTCATTGATTGTTATTTACTAGGATTTAAAGAAGTACAACTAGGCAGATACGTTTGACTTTGTGTTTCTCTTATCTTTAAATGAAAGACAACTTTGCTCCGTTTTCCATGGTAGATTAAGGTTTTGATCTTCATACTTATTCCTTAATTCCTGACTGTGTCCTTACTTAACTACAGCTCTGGCATCAACTCAGCTCGGCATCGTCAGTAGTGGACCAGAGGGTTGTTTTTTGGAAACAACATCAGAAGTCACTTTTTTTTTTTTTTTTTTGCTTTTTGGGTCACACCTGGCAATGCTCAGGGGTTACTCCTGGCTCTGCACTCAGGAATTGCTCCTGGCGGTGCTCCGGGGACCATATGGGATGCTGGGAATCGAACCCGGACCGCATGAGCTGGCCGCCTGCAAGGCAAATGCCCTACCCGCTGGGCCATCGCTCCAGCCCCAGAAGTCACATTTTTCTGGAATTATTTTTTTTCTCCTCACACCCTTAAAAAAAAAATTTCGACAGTAAAATTTGAAACATTTCAAAGAACTTTCATTTGTAATCATGTGGCTTCCTCTGTTTAAGTAAAATTTTCACTTGAAATGAATACAGGCCTATCTTGGGAATTACTTTCCAAACCTTAAAGAACTTAGATAAGCTTCCTTCTTAAATTCAATTTCCTTTTGAATGACTTTCATAGTACTAAATGTATCATAAAGAAGTGGCAATGGAAATGAAATTTCTTTTAATATAACCTTTTATTTTAAAAATAAAGGTATGGATATGTTGGGAAGACAGTCTTTTTTGAGTATATCACTTGGCATATCCAAACTAGGGTGTGAGCTGAAAACTGGGTTATACAAACATAAACTTTATTATCTCTTGTTGTTATTTCAAGATGCCGAGAACACCTGGTGGAGACACAGTGTCCCATCAGTTAATGGCCAGCTACACCTGGGGTTTATCTCGGTTTGTCATGTTCACCCATGGACGACTAATTCTTACAAGAAAATAAGTTAATTCTTAGGCCCCCTCCACGTGCTCTCATCGTAAAGTGATATGATTGGATTTCTTGGGTCTTGTTTCAGGATAAATGGAAGAATCTGATCTGTGAGATGGGTACCACAGTAACAAAGAAGAAAAAATAATACCTGGCTTTGACCTCAATTTCCAGCATTATGGGGTCACAGGAAATGAACTGTTTAAGTGGGGGACCTACATTTGAATATACTAGGTAGGTCCAAGTGCCCTCAAACCAAAGCACCGCCCAGGTTCGATCCCGGCATCCCATATGGTCCCCGAGCACCGCCAGGAGTAATTCCTGAGTGCAGAGCCAGGAGAAACCCCTGAGCATTGCCGGGTGTGACCCAAAAAAAAAAAAAAAAAAAAAAACCAAAGCACCTTTTCCAAAATGATGAGCTAATGATAACTTTCTGTCCACATAAATATTTACATCTTGAGGGAGATGTATTTAATCAAGGTTTGTGGTTCAATTGAGAGGTAACCACAAATCTGCAGAGTGAAGCAGAACAGGGATTCTTGGCAGGGGTCTCCTGTCCTCTCCCCCTGGACTTAGTGAGCTTTTATTTATTTTTATCTTCTTAGCAAAATACATATTTTAATTGAATCTCCATGAGATAGACTATTCCAAAGCTGTTCATGGTTGAGTTTCAGTCACACAGTGTTCCTGCACCCATCCCTCCACCATTCACATTTCCTAGCACCAGTGTCCCCCGTTTCCCTCCCACCAACCCACAACTCCTCCTCCCGTCCCCATCTGCCACTGCAGGCGCTTTCTTCTCCACTGCAGGCACTTTCTTCACTCACTTACCAAAGTGAACGTTTAGAGTTTGTGTTAGGGTGACTGTACTTGTGCTCTTTCAAATGCTGTTCCCGGCACGTCACTGCATCCTGTCCATTAGAAATGACTTTCTTGTACTGAATTTTTGTGCTGGCTTGCCTATTGCTTCTCTCTCTGTGGTCTGGATTTCTATTTTTTTTAATTTAGAAAAACTTTTAAATTATGTGTACTTCTGTGTGTGTGTGTGTGTGTGTGTGTGTGTGAGAGAGAGAGAGAGAGAGAGAGAGTGGTGTGGAAAATATCACAGCATTATTTGTGGGAGGATTGAGAGATGATGATACGACAAGACAAAGACTCTCTGATGTGAGCAAGATAGTAATCATCGATGACCATTCCACATCTTGGCCTTCCTGGGAGCTATAAACCAGAGCAGTTCAGGAAAATCCATCTCCATGCTAGCCTTTAGAGAGCAAACCCTAAACTTACTTTTCTGATTAAATGATTTAGTGTGTGTACCTTAAAAAGATCTATTTGGATTTGGTTAATGGCTGATTGGGTCCATATAATGACCCTACAATGGAAATATAAACCCTCAAGGTTGTCATATTTTAGCGTAGCTCATAGGTAGTAGCTGTGCCCAGGCTTTTGTGGTGTGGAGTGGCCGGCAATGAACATCACCTGAGTTCGAAAGGATCTTTATTATTCTGATGCTGGAAGAGGTGCCTTATCTGTGGAATAAGTTGCAATTACCCCTTCTCTCATCTTCTGAGGTGCTCCACAATAATGCAAAAATCGTAAAGGAACAGATTCCGTCAATCTTGCAGGTTAGGGGGTTGTATCATTCCAACATTAGTTTTGTAAGTTCTCTGATCCCCCTCAGTGGATAATTAAAAAATGAATCTAATCGATATTTCACTTTGTTGGAGGCACAGACCTAGGAGCAGGAAAAGGAGAAGAGTCTACCTAGAATAGAGTTGTTTTAAATTTAATTTTCTAGTTTCTAGTTGCTATGGCTAGTCTGGGTAAATGGATGAAGAGTGAATAAAGAGAATGAACAGATAAATCAATATTAATGTTTCCTTTCAGTGCCTCAGAATCAATCATAAGACTACGGCTGGGCCCAAATTTTGGGCACTAATCAAACTGACAGCCTTGGTTGCTGGGATCGTTCCTTGAGGCATTTGTTTTTGGAGGCCTGAGAGGAACAGGGGAGGATGGAATGTGGTATTTTCCTATTGGAGACACTGTATTGTTCTTTGTCCTGTTTCCTTATAAAGAAGCCAAGGAAGCCTTCTGGCATTAGCATGTGCTAATGTTCGCTAGTGATCCAGGTGCTGCTCAGAGCACAGATGACCAGCACGTCCTTCTCCAGAAGATTCTCAGATGCTTTCAACATCATTGTCTCAGTCTTTCCCATAAAATGCCCTACCCAGAGACCTCCACTGCAAGTTCAGTAGTAAGTAAAGTCAGAGCAATATCAGTAGGATTGGTTGTCTAATATGTGGCAAAGTAGGACCTTGGAATGTGGACCCCTGCTAAAATGACGAAGAATTTTGGGATTGAGGGGCCTGAGTGACGGTACAGCAGGTAAAGCTCTTGCCTTACAATTGGCCAACTCACATTCAAACTCCAAACCTATATGATCTCACTTAAGGTCAGGAATGATCCTTAAGTGCAGAGCCAGGAGTACAGATTTCCGAGCACTGCTGGGTGTGGCCCCAAACCCAAAATAAATAATAAAAATAAGAATTTCAAGTCAGTGTTAGTGGAACACTAAACTTGAAGTAGGGCCCTTTTAAGTAAGAGACCCCTGTACCTCCTGACCCTGTACTTAGTCTTCGGGAAGTTGAGCTTGACTGTGGGGCACTGACCATCAACAAGGTTGCTTTAGAACCACGGCTTCTCCCAGGCAGGGGAAGCCAGAAAGACTTTCTCCGCATCTCCCTTTGCCTTCCCAGTCTGGCGGCTGCACCTCCCCAGCTTTCTCCATCCATCCATCCATCCATCCATCCATCCATCCATCCATCCATCCATCCATCCATCCATCCATCCATCCATCCATCCATCCATCCATCCATCCATCCCTCCCTCCCTCCCTCCTCCCTCCCTCCCTCCATCTCCTCCCTCCTCCTCCCTCCATCCATCCATCCATCCATCCATCCATCCATCCCCTCCCCTCCCTCCATTCCTCCCGCCCGCCCGCCCGGAGCCCTACTAGAGCACAGAGCTAGGGGTATGCCCTAAGCAAGGTGGGTGTGGTCCCCCAGAGCCCTACTAGAGCACAGAGCTAGGGGTATGGTGGGTGTGGTCCCCAAATAAAGCAAAACGAAACAATTTAATAAAATATGGGTATGTTCTTTCTGCTGCTGAAGATTCCTGTTTTCATTCTTTCTAGAAAATATTTAGCCATTTTCTTTTCAGTATCCATTTTTCTCTATTGCTACTCCATTTGACTTGCATTCATGACCATGTAGCAGATATCTCCAGCTCATTTTCACCTCATGTTTTGCTCAGCTGTTATTGACCTATTGTTTAACCCATTCACTAAATTTTGACCATTATATTTTTTTTTATTTCAAAAGCTCTTTGATTCCTAAAGTTTACTATGTCATTTGTGATAGGTTCTAGTTAATATTCTTTTATTCTAGAAAAACGTGATCATTTTAAAAATGATCATTTAAAAAAAATTTAAATCATGACTTTATTAGAAACTTTTTAAAAGGTAACCCCAATTTGTTTTGAAGATCACTTGTACCACTTGTCTTTCCGTTGTTCATCAATTTGCTCCAGGGGGCACCAGTAACATCTCCATAAGTCCTGATGAGAGCATGTGTAGCCCAAGGGCATCTGCTTGCTCCAGGAACATGAAGAGCCTCAAACCATTCCCTCAGGTCATGGGAATGAGGCCTGTAATTGTTACTGGTTTTGGCATATCAAATGCAACACGAGTAGCTTGCCAGGCTCTGCCGTGTAGGTGGTACACTCTCAGTAGTAGGCTCTCTGAAGATAAATATGAAAATTAAATAATCTAACTTTGTTCATTGTAATATTGTATATGTAACTTCCAAAAGTTAAGCACAGAGTTTAAGCTTTTGGCCACAAATTCACCCTGGGTGCTCTTTTCTCCTCATCTCCCTCTCCCAAGAACCCCAGTGCTCCTCCCTCTAAGTCCCTTCACTCAAACTCAATATGAAGATCAATTCTCTTGCTATGTGTTGCTCCCTTGCTATGTATCTGTAAGTCCTACACATGACAGATAATTCTGTATCTATCCCTTCTAATTTAATTCAGTGTGATGCCCTCAGTTTCATATGTGTTGCTGAAAACTGCATGGTTTTTGTTCTTTCTTAAAGCTGCATAGTATCCTATTGTGTATATATTCCACACCTTCTTGATTCATTCATAATGGGCATTTGAATTGTTTCCCCATCTTGGCTATTTTACTCAGTGTGGTGATGAACCTGTGTGTACATATATTCTTTCAAATTAATGTTTTTGTCTTTTGGGGATAAATGCCAAGGAGTGGGATCACTGGGTCATATGGGAGTCCTATTCCTAATTTTCGGACAGATCTCCATATTGCTATCCAGAGAGAGCTGAGCCAGCTGGTATTTCCACCAATGTGGATTAGGCTTCCTTTCTCACCACGACCTAATCAACTCTGGCTGTTTCCAGACTCTTTGATATGTGCCATTCTCAAGGGAATGAGAGAATGTCTTACTGTTGTTTTGGGTGTGCGTTGCCCTGATCAGGAGTGATGAATGACGAGCATCTTCCCATATGCCCATTAGCTGTTCGTTTGTCTTCTTTGGGCAAATAATGTCTTTTCCACAATGGTTAATTAAAATTTTCCTTGGGGTCAGTTATTGTGTGTGTTTGTAGTGTGTGTGTGTGTGTGTGTGTGTGTGTGTGTGTGTATGTATGTATGTACTGATTCTTTTTTATACTTAATTCTTTGTGTGACTTTTCTAACTTTGCTGTATTTGTGGGCTCATGTTTTGTTGTCTTTAATCTGGGAACTTTGGAGCCCAATATAAGGGAGATGTTTTTCTTTGTATCGTCTGAGAATCAGGGGGTAATTACTGAACCAGAAAAATCTTTAACCTCCTTTGATCATCTTAGAATAATGCTGGAATTTTATTTTATTTTATTTTTTGCTTTTTTTTTGGGGGTCACACCCAGCAATGCTCAGGGGTTTCTCCTGGCTCTGCACTCAGGAATTACTCCTGGCGGTGCTCAGGGGACCATATGGGATGCTGGGGATCAAACCTGGCTGGCACAGGCGGCCGCGTGCAAGGCAAACACCCTACCCACTGGGCTATTGCTCCTTTTATCATCTTAGAATAATGCTGGAAGTTTATTTTATTTATTTATTTATTTATTTATTTATTTAGCTTTTTTTTTTGGGGTCACACCCAGCAATGCTCAGGGGTTTCTCCTGGCTCTGCACTCAGGAATTATTCCTGGCGGTGCTCAGGGGACCATATGGGATGCTGGGGATAGAACCTGGCCGGCACAGGCGGCCACATGCAAGGCAAACTTCCTACTCGCTGGACTCGCTCCTTTGATCATCTTAGAATAATGCTGGAATTTTAGGTTAGGCATGTTCATGAGGGTAAAGGCTCAGTTTTCCAACCTCAGATTTGACATTGGGCATTTTTAATTGGACCATCCGTTTACTATTTACTTATTGCCCTAGTTATCAAGACTGGTTCAAAATTGTTTTCTCTACCCTGTTTGAGTATTTAGGCAAAGTAACTAAAACTTATATTTGCTACAACAATCCAGGATCACACTATATTTCAGAACAAGATGACTTTGGAGTATTTATGCTCTCATATATTTTGAAGCTAGAAGTCTGAAGTTTGAAGCACCTAATAGCCTTCCTCATATAATGTGGTTTATGATTTTTCACATAAAACATACCAAAATATTCTAAAGGTAATATGCACATTCCTTAAGGTGCAGGAATTTCTGTGGAATTAGTTAAAATGGTTTTGAGTTGTTTATAGTTGTTTTGTTTTCATACAAGAATCTTCAAAGGAGGCTAAGCAACAAAATGTTAGGGAGGTAATAGTGTAACTATATAATTGTTTATCTAATTGTTAGGATTAAAATATTGATAAAAAGAGACAAACATGGGAGTTAGAAAGTCAGAGAGATTATCTTCTCATCTACTTTCATCTTTTAATCTCTAAAGTCAAAGGAAGAGGGAAATGGTTGTTCTTAACCAAAAGGGTTGGTTTCTGGCTCACCCAGGGAGTCAGACGGAAGAGTTATTCAGTCTGAGAGTCACAGTTAAAATTTACTGAGAAAAAAAATAGTCGCAGGGAAAAAAAGGCTGTGTTCTTTTGAAGTTTAAAAAGTCATCTGCCCTTTTTTGATAGTCTTAATAGTGTCTTTGATGAGTAAATTAATTTTGCTGAGGTATAATTTATCAGTTTCATTTATGATGAATGCTTTTTATATTTTTGTCCAAGGTGGTAGGAGATTTTATTATGTTTTCTTTTAAATCTTTTATAATTAAAACTTTAGAACGGTTGAACAATAGCTAATTTTATCTGTTTTTCTAAATGTGTGGTGTGATATAGGAGTTGGGTTCATTTTCTCCAACCCCTAATACATCTAATTGTTTAGACAACATTGTGTAAAATGAAATTATGAAAATGAATAATTACATTGTTAAAATGAAATTCTTTCCTAGTGAAATATTTTATCTACAGAATTGAACTTACATAGGGGTGGGTGGAGGGAGGGTGAGGGGTCCTTGGGACCCTGGTGGAGGGAAGCAGACTCTGGTGGTGGGTGTGGCGTGGGAATGATGGATGCATGTCAAGTATGATTGACAGGATGATGGATGCATGTCAAGTATGACTGACAGGAATATGCATTCCAGCATCTCAATAAAATGGTTTCTTAAAAATTGTTTCCTGTTTTATATATATTTCTGGATCTTTTAATCATGTTTTATTGCCCCTTATTAAATAATAGCTGAACTATACAGAAGATGCCTCCATGCAGAGTCTGTTACAGGCGCTGGAAGTGGCCATAGCTCCTTCTGAAAGGTACAAGGCTCGAGAAGGTGGAAAGAGGCTCCTTAGCAGGGTATTTCAGCTGTAATAGTATAAACACCCAAACACCAAGCACAGTGGATGGAAGCACAAAGGAAACCATTTAGCAATGTAACAACTCCAGAAGAAGGATGAGGCCAGGGTTGATTGTACTCAGTGGGTTTGGTTGTATTTCTATATCCTCTCTATGGCGGCTGCCCTCCCCCCAGCTTGTTTTTGCTTCTTCATGAAAGAAATGATGCATGAAAAGCGTGATTAACGGTATTGTAAATTCCAGTATCTCAATAAAGTGTTTCTAAAAAAGAATATTTTTTTTGTGTGTGTGTGTGTGTGTGTGTGTGTGTATACACATACACACATATATTTCTGGATCTTTTATCCCGTTTTATTGTTCAATGAAGACAGACCCACATCTGTCTTCATTGGCTCTCTTTCAAGCTACTGGGAGAGGGATGAGATTTCTTTTGGATTCTCAGGCCTCTTACGGAACTCGAGTGGGCATCTCTACCCTTGCAGCATACAAGCTGTTTGGAGAAGATCACTTGTTGGTGATGATCTGGAGGACGTTTACATATGCTGTCTTATACAACAGGGCTTTAGGAACAGGTGGCCTTCAGATATTTCAGTATTCTAAGCATTAGGGAAGCTTGAGGGCAGTAGAAGCCCTATGTAGCAGATTAGAGGTGAGCAGTATTGAAGGAACAGGAACTAGGCAAGACACTAAAACTTGATCATGGACAGGGTAATTAGACCAAGACCTATTCAGGGGCTTAGGAAAATGAACTCACGGAGAACTGGAATCAAAGCTGGGTGCAGATCACACAAATGCCAACTGACAGCTGTCAGGATAGTGCTAGGAGCCAGGAGTATCACGTGGGCAGTGGAGTTTGGTGCATTCATGCATACGGATAGGAAGAAATAAGAGGAAGAAATTGGATTGAGTCAAGAAGGGGACCTGTTGTCCAAATGGCAGACCAAAGGTCAGGAGCAGCCAGCACTTCAGATTGGTTAGCACTTGCCCCTGCGCTGCAGGGATGCAGGTTATGTGTGGAGGAGTTGGTTGGGTTGGAGGAGAGAGTAGGTAAGTGCTAGAAGGAAGAACACCTGGGAAGATGGGAGGGTTGTTGCTGCTGCTCACTCTAGCCTCTTGGTTGGTAGGTGCTGGCCATGAATGTAGTTCAGGGCTCTTCATATGCTGCTGTGGGCCAAATGCCCTCAATTGAAGGCCAAAGAAGAAAACAGATGCTGAGGAACTAGCTATCTGTGTGAAAACTTAGAAATTTGATATAGGTAATTCATTTTTTGGGTGTAATTGCCACTCAGGTCTCTTAATGAAGTGAAAAAATCTTCAAGCTGAAAATCTGTTCTCAGGTCAATGAGAAAGGTGACAGCTAATATGTTACTAGCTTTTCTGTCAATTATCCATGATGTTATTAGGATTGTATGTAGAAACACTGCAGATTAAGTGTCTCAATTAAGACTTTAATTTGATTTAATAAGAGTTATTCTATGTTAATAAGAGATCAATTAGCAGTTAAATAGCCATTGATCCAGGTACAATAAGTATGCCAGAAAGACATCTAGTTGTCATTGAAATAACTGGAGATTGCACGAGCAACATGTGAGCAATTAGAGCTTCAATATATTCAGGCTATAATGAATGTCAATGCATTTAATTGCCATTTAACAAGAAAGCTTAATGTAAAGTCTCATGCCTATTAACTCACGTACCTATTCACAGTTCCTCAACAGATTCATCTATTCATTAGTTAATTCAACAGATATTTAATTAAGCACACACCAGGTAAAGTGAGAGAGAAACACAGGAGGTGGTACCTTGATTCTTGCCTTCAAAGAACTTAAAGTCTAATATTGAAGTAACACTCACCTACATGAAAGAAAAAGGACATTGGATAGCAGTACCTTTTCCACATATTTTTTGGATTAAGTTCCACCATCAACACCATGAACCGAAAATTCATTTTTTTTTAGGGGGCCTTTTTTGGGTCTTACCTGGTGATGCTCTGGGGTTACTCCTGGCTCTGCACTGAGGAGTCAGTCCTGGTGGTCCTTGGAAAGTCACATGGGACACCAGGTTCGAACCTAGGTCGGCCGTATGCCAAGGCAAATGCCCTATCTGCTGTACTAACCCTCTCGCCTGCAACTGAAATGTCTTACAGGTTGAAAGAAACTTTTGATGTTGCTAATTGCTAAACATAGAAACTAATTGTAGAGAAAGAGAGAGAAAGGGAAAGAAATAAAGAACCTGCCATGGAGGAGGGCTGGGGAGGGGGAGGGAACCGGGACATTTGGGGGGGTGGTGGGGGGGACATTGGTGGTGGGAGATGGGCACTGGTGGGGGATGGGTGCTGGAACACTGTATGACCAAAACCCAAATATAAACTTTTTAATTGTATATCTTTGTAATTATATATCTCACAGTGGTATAATAAAATACTTAAAAAAAAGCATAACCTAACAGTAAAAAAAAAAAAAAACTTGTTACTGTAGCATGAAAAAAAAAAACTGAGTAAATCACTGACCACAAGAAGGGTGACTGAATCAGACCAGAGGGCCGTGCTCTGCGATGGTGCCATTATAAGAGAAACTGGAGCCTGTCTGTCATCCTGGATTTGAAGAGGAATACTTGGGAAGCGTATTAGCTCCTACAAGGGCAAGTGTACATTTATAAGTAAAATTCACCATTAGTATTTTGTGCTTCCTAAAACCTTCATATTTCTGGGATTATAAGTGTACATTTATAAGTAAAATTCACCATTAGTATTTTGTGCTTCCTAAAATCTTCATATTTCTGGGATTATAGAAGGAACTGAGAGAGAAGTATCCACCAATGTCTGATAAAAATGGTTTGAATCCTGGGTAATGCCTGACAATGCCTGCAGGCGGTTGCTTATACTGACTTCCCTGAAGAACCCTGGAGAGAGCCCTTGGCAGTGCGCTTTCACATCGGCTTTAGGTTCCCAGTCCAGGCTCCAGAAAGGCTTGGGAAGGGCTTCTGAAAAGCTCCAGGTTGTGGCCAGATTCCCTCTCCATCATCTCAGCTGGCACCTCCGCGTCTCCTGACCCTCCGTTTGCTCTTCCAATTCCCTCAGGTGAGGTTAACATCAGTTGACATCTGGGGGCTTTTCCTCAGTGTGGAAGTATATGCTCCTCCCACCCAGCTGAGCCCTGGAAGCTTCCACATCTAATGCCCCTCCCCTCCTCCTCCCTCCTCCTCCTCTTCCCTTCCCCTCCCCCTCCCCTTTACCCTCCCTTCTCCTGTTCTCCTTCTCCTCCTCCTCCTCCTCTTCCTCTTCTTCCTCTTCTTCTTCCTCTTCTTTCCTATTTTGGAATTCCTTCTTTATCCTGGCTTCCCCTCTTCCCCCCCCACCAAGAACTAGGAAGATTTAATTTTTTTATTTAATTTTTTTGCTTTTTTGGGTCATACCCAGTGAGGTTTAGGGGCTGCTCCTGGCTCTGCACTTATGAATTCCTCCTAGCGGTGCTCAGGGATGTCAGGGATTGAACCTGGGTTGGCGGTGCGCAAGGCCTACCAGTTGTACTATCACTCGGCCTCTTTCTTGTATTTTTTTGATGATGGTTTTCTTAATTCTATACCCTTTCTTTGCCTTTGCGTTGCTGCTATTGTTGCCATGACTGGGGATACGTTCACTCGGCAGTGGTACTTGCATGTGTGATTGCAGTGTTTAATGCCACATATCTGGTTGCTGTGCTAACATACTCCATTGCAGTGATGTTGCACACAGTTTGCTTGTAATGTTTGCTGGCTGTGGTTTGGGTACTGTGTTGGCCCCATGTATGCTTGCAGGGGTTTACACAGTTTGGTGGTGATACCTGCACACATCTGGCTATGTACTAGAGATTATACACGCCAGTGGTGCTGGGGATTCCAGACAACAGAACCCGATGCTCAGTACATGTGGGTGGTGCTAAAGATGGAATTTGTAGCTTTTTACTTGTGGGGCCAAATATATTAGCTACTGAACTAAAGCCCTGGGCCCTACGCCTTTAAGTTTTTATCATTTGAAATTTTTTTCAGGTGGAAGAATGGAGTTATATCAACTACAGTATTGTATCTTGTTATTCAGATAACTTTCAAATGTCCTAGGTTCTGAATCTTAGAAATTACAATTTCATTTCCTTCCTGGTAAGCTCAGCCTTTCTATGAACTTCAAGATTGTCTTAGTTGCTCTGAAGATAATCTCGTCTTTTAGCTTTTTCCTAAGTGCTTGCTATAGGCTGGAGCTTCTCAGTGGGGGTAGGGAGAAGGATTTGGTTCTGGGAAGTAAGAGTGAAAATAATTTGTTGTTCATGCTAGAACCAATAAAGCTCAAGCCCAAACTCCCAGAATATTTCTATGTACCCTAATCTTGGATAACATTCAAGTCAAGGAAGGAAAGACTAAAGGCCCATATTCTACTTTTATTTGTGAACCTCAGCCCATGTGGTCTTATATCTTGGCTCTGTTTTTAGGGATCATTCATTTTTTAAAAAATTTTTTATTATACCACCGTGAGACATACAATTACAAAGGTGTTCATAATTGGTTCTTGATAATACAGTATTCCAGCACCCATCCCTCCACCAGTACCCCATTTCCACCACCAATGTACCCCCCACCCCCCCCCCCCCAGGCTGCCTCAATAGCAGGTAGCCCCGTTTCCTCTCTCTCTCTCTCTCTGTCTCTGCATCTCTCTCCCTCTTCTTTTACACATTGTGGCTAGCCCTGTAGATATTTAGAGTTTATCACTTAAGTCTCTTTGTGTATATTCAATGGTGAGTTTTAATCTGCCATTACCATTTCCCACACTTAGTAAAACACTGGTATCTATTCATATCCTATTAATGAATGCAGCCATTCTATATCTGTCCTTTTCCTCTGACTAATTTCACTCAGCATGATAGTCTCCATGTCCTTCCATTTGCAGGTAAATTTCATAATTTTGTATTTTCTCTCAGCTGCATAGTATTCCAAAGTGTAGATGAACCACAGTTTCTTTAGCCAGTCCTCTGTTCTCAGGCATTTAGGTTGTTTCCAGATTCTAGCTATTATGAATAGCGCAGAGATGAATAAAGAAGTACAGATAGTGTTTCTGCTATGTGTTTTTCGAACTATCGGGTATATTCCCAGGAGTGCTATTGCTGGATCAAGTGGGGGCTCAATATCTAGTTTTTGGAGGAATGCCCATATTGTTTTCCAAAAGGGCTGGACCAGTTGGCACTCCCACCAACAGTGGATGAGAGTCTTAGGGATCATTCTTGATGGTGCTTGAAGGACCACATGGGGTGCTGGGAATCGAATCCAGGTGAATTGTGTGCAAGGCAAACACCCCTCTTGCTATCCTATCTCTCTGGCTCCTCCATACTCTACCTTTCAGTGCACTGAGAGCTTACATAAGAAGCTAAGAGCAAGGAGAGTCATTGAGAGTTGACTTGATGGCAGGGGAGGTACCTGGTAAGGGGACACAGACTTGATTATGAGAAGACTGTTCTGTTTAAGAGGGGTCTGGAGGATACAAGTGCCCATCATTTCCTAGAAGACAGAAATCTGAGGGTACTTATGAAGATGACAGTTGAATTACTGTTGTAAAACAATAAATGACCAAGGTAATAATCTATTTGAAGATGGAGAATCATCACTTGATCACTTGAATCCTGTTATTCATTGATTTGCTAGAGCGGGTGCCAGTAACATTTCCATTCGACCCTATCAGGTGCCAATGTAGCCCAATGGCATCTGGTTGATTCAGGAATATGAAGAGCCTCAAACCGTTCCTTCAGGGTCTTTACAAGGAAGTCTGACCATCTTGTAGGTGGGAGGCCACGTGATCTTTTGACATCCCATGGGATCCAGTCAGTAATGGCTCTAGTCCAGCGGTTGTCTCCAAATCACATTACATATCCAGCCCATCTGATTTTCGATGCCTTGGCAAACGAGACAGCGTCCCTGATTCTGGAATAGCGATGAAGGTCAGAACTCTGGATTTCTTCTCTCACTTGAGTGAGGCGTGATATTCCAAGCATAGCTCTTTCTATTCCTCTCTGGGAGACCCAAATAGTATTCTCATCCTGCTTTCGTAGGGCCCAGGTCTCTGAGGCGTATGTTAATGCAGGGAGAATGGTGGATTCGAAGAGATGTGCCCGGAGCCAGAGATTCTTTGTCCTTTTAGCTATTTCTTCGATGCCTTTGAAGGCATTCCATGCCACTCTCTTCCTCCTGCGCAGCTCAGGTTTTAGGTCGTTCATCATGTTGACTTCTCGACCTAGGTACACATAACTGCTGGATTCAGAGATGTTTGTTCCATTGAGAATGAATGGGGCCTCAGGAACTAGTTCATTTCTCATGAACATAGTTTTCTTCAGATTCAGCTGTAGACCTGTCTTTCCACATTCTCGGTCAAAGTCAGCCACCATTTGTGCCGCTTGGCTAATATTTGGTGTTATTAGAAGGATGTCATCAGCGAAGCGGAGGTGGTGTAGTTGCCGACCATCTATCTTCACTCCCATTCCTTCCCATTCTAATTGTCACATGATGTTCTTGAGGGTGGCGCTGAAGAGTTTTGTTGAAATGGTATCACCCTGTCAAACCCCCTCTTTTGACATCAATGATCACTTCTTTATAGAATGGTGAGATCCTGGTGGTCAATCCGTAATACAGCTCATGAAGGATCTTGATGTATTGGGTTTGAACAGCCTGTTTGGCTAGGGCTTCAATGACTGCTTCAGTCTCCACAGAATCAAAGGCTTTCTGTAAATCTATGAACGTGAGACAGAGCGGCATCTTGTACTCCCTACAAACCTCAATGAGCTTGGTTACTGTGTGGATATGGTTGATTATGCTGAATCCTTTCCGGAAGCCAGCTTGCTTGCATGGTTGTCCTTCATCTAGTGTTCTGCCAATCCTGCTCAGGATGACTTGTGTAAACAGCTTGTAGATGACGGACAACAGGCAGATGGGGCGATAGTTGCCGATGTCGTGAATGTCTCCCTTCTTGAACAGTAGAACTGTCCTGCTGGTTTTCCATTGGGAGGGTACCTTGCATTCGGACAGGTAGCGTGTGAAGAGCCGAGCTAGTGTATTGATGAGTACTGACGGCAGATTCTTCAGGTGTTTGGGTCTGACTTTGTCTGGGCCTGGTACTGTTCCCTTCTTTATGGACAAGATGGCATGTTGGGGGAGAACATTGGGAATGACATATCCATCCTGTGGAATTTGGTATTTGGGCAGGTGGATGTGGCTATCAAAGAGATTTGAGTAGAAGTCCTGGATAGTCTTCTCCCATTGCCTTTCTGGAAGATGTGATAGATCCATCAGGACATGGGAGGGCAGTCATCTTGGTCTTATAGTTGGTGAAGGACAGGCGGGTGGTGTGAATGCTTTTCCTGGCTTCTGCTGCATCTTCCAGTATTTATGCTCTTCTGTCTTTGAGGTCTACTTTTATCGCTTCTCTGCACCATTTAGCAAGCTTGGATGTTAGTATTTGGTCTCCTGAGGCTCGTGCCTTGCCACGTTGGTGAATGAGCTGGAGAGTTTCTGAAGACAGGCGTCCTTTTTTTGTCTTTCTCTCTCAGCATTCTTCGCACAATCACGGAGGTGCTGAACCAGTTGGTTGTATTCTTCATCGATGTCGCCAATGGTGGTATCTTCCCATGTTGCTGCAATGGTGCCAAAGTGTTCCCAGCTGGTGGTCATTTTGGGAGTTCTCTTCTTAAACTTTGCAGCCTTTTCTCCTCATTGCGGGAAGTAGAATTTTGCACGAAGGAGACGGTGGTTCGATCCTGTTTGGAATTTGGGGACGACAGCAACATCAGTCAGAGAAAACCATCGATTGAAGATGATGTGGTCAATTTCATCGTGGCACTGTCCACCAGGAGATTCCCATGTCCAACGTTTCGCTTCAGCCTTCTGGGACTGTGAGTTCCCATGAATGGTCTTGGTGGACATGATGAACTCAGATAGTCTTTCACCCTGTTTGTTCCATTCTAGGCCATGGGTCCCGATGTGGAGTTCTTCAGCCGATATTCTTGGTCCTATCTTGGCATTAAAATCACCAACTATGATTTGTAGAAGGTGTGATCTTTTTTTATAGAACTCCTCCAGTTCTATGTAGAATTTCTCAATTTCATCTCCTTTGTATGTGGATGTTTGTGCATAGTCAATGAAGATAGAAATTGCTGACAGTGGGTCACATCTCTTCAAGTGTAATCATCCTACCCGGTTTGTTAGGTATTCAAATGATCAATATTGATGGCCATGTTTGTGTTGACAAGGACACCAACGCCTCTTTAGTTGCATGTTCCAAGAAACAATTCTTCTCTGGTGTCAAATACAGCATGATGCAACTGACGCCTCCTCGTCTCAGTAGGACCAATGATGTCGTACTTGATCTTTTTGCGCTTGCACCATCAGATCCTCAATATATACTTCCAATGCCAGCGCACGTGCATTGAAAGTACAGACAGTCATTTTAGTCCTTCTTCGCTTTTGGCAGCCTAGGATGGCCGTGAAATTTTATCAGGCACTGCTTGTTCACCTTTCTTACTGCTGCCGTATTAAGGGCTCTTTCGGGTCAGGAAAATAAACATTTTTGTTACTGGGTTTGGAATATCGAACAAGCATCGGACAGCTTGCCAGGCTCTGCCCTACGGGCACTATACTCTCATTACTTTTTGGGGCTCTCTCAGAGGGGTGGGTAGAATAGTCACAGCAATTTGGAGTTAAATTGCGCAGCGGCCACGTGCAACGGGGTAAGCCTCGCTTTCTGCTCTGCCATGTGTATCTGTGTATATGTGAGAATCATAACAGGACAAATAAAACAATTGAAGATGGTGCTAAGGATTGTTTATAAATTCAGTATTCTTTTCTCCCTTTTGATTTAGGTTTCGATAGGTGAGCTTATATTGACAGTCAACCTTTATAACCCTACCCGAAATTTATTGTGACTTAAGAAGTGACTTCCTAAGATCTTCAGTTCTTTGCCTCTTACTCTGTTTTCAGATCACTATTAGAAGTAAGAAAAAAGACAGGAGTGGAAATTCAAGGGCAGTCAACTAGAGGGTGTTTGGGGTGGCAGAGTGCACATGCAAGAAACAGACTTTTAGTGGCAATGACTGCTCAGGGTGAAAGTAGACCAGTGTGATGGACTCTGGGTTTCATATATATATCTGAATCTTAAATTGTCGGATAACCAAATAGACATAGGGATTGCACAGAATAATTATTTTGCAGTTAAACTCTTTCCCTATTTTTGGCAAAAAGTATATAAAGGGAAAATATAGGAATAGAGATTGTGAGCTTCTTGTCTTGGGTCCATTCTTGCTTCTAGAAGAGTCTGGGGGAGCGGCAGGACATCACTGAGGAGTAATCCTAACCGCAGGCAGCAGGGAAGCCCCCTCCCACTGCCCTACCTTCTACAAATGATGGGCTTAAGGGAAGTAAAGGGGATTTGAATAGCAAGCACTTAAAAGAGTTCCCTTGTTCTCCACCTTCAGGTCTAATAGCCCTCCCCATAGAGCCTTCTAAGAGAAATGAAAATATCCTCCTAAATACATGCAAGCACATAACAAAAGCCAAGTTAAGAAGGTTAGCGACTTAGTTGTTCAGCAACATGTCATCAAGTTGAGATGAGCGGGGAGAGACAGATAACAGAGGGAGAGAGAAAACATCATAAGCTCACAAAGAGGGGAGAGCCGGGGTGCTGAGAAGAAAAGCAAAGCCCCTTTTTTTTGCTGTTTCATTAAGGGAACTTAACTTTTTTAAACAGCCTCTCAGAAAAGCTAAAATAGAATCTGCTTTTGTGTCACCTGTGTGCTTGGTGTGTGTTAAGAAATTGTGTTATCAGCATTTCCTCTGTGGCACCACATTCCAAAGTGAAATTGTTATGGATGTTCATATAATTCCACGGGAAACAAAATGGTGTCATGTTAAAATGGGATTCGATTTGTCGAAAATATTTTATTAGAAATTAGTGGGATAGGATTAACATATAGAAATAGCCAAATGTAGATTGCTTTGCTTACCTAGGCCAAAAACTTATCATAACATTACAGCACAAAATAAGACAAATGGACATTTTAAAGCCTGATTCTATCTCTCCTCTCTTAAGATGTGTTCAGAAAATTGCTGACATTTGCTTCCTAGGAGAGACACATTCTGATTGTAGCACGAGAGATCTATACTCTCCTTCCAGACTGGAAGCTTGTCATAGGTGCACCAGGGTAGGAGAGAAGTTAAGGGAAGTTGGAAAAAGAGGCCTCAGAGGATGGAGAGGACCAGCTGGTTCCACGTTTGCAGTAATCTATTTGTTAGAAAATGAAATTTAAAGCTCTATCAAGAATCTATTTCCAGGTAACTTTTCAAATCCTACACTCTGGAGCCATGCAGAAAAATCAGCTTTTTCTGGATCTCACCAGTTCTTTATATCAGTGTTTTCAACCTTTTTTTTTTTATGCTGAGGACCAGCACCTCTCCTGGACAGGACTGAAGACTGGCAGACGGTTGTGGTAGACGAAGTGATTTTTCTTTCCGTCTTCTTTTTTTCTTGTCACACCCAGTGATGCTCAGGGGTTACTCTAGCTCAGTACTCAGGTATTACTCCTGACGGTGTTCAGGGGACCATATTGGATGCTAGGGATCAAACCTGGGTGGTTGGCCACATGCAAGGCAAGTACCCTACCTGCTGTACTATGGTTCTGGCCCCAACCAGTGATTTTTCAACCCTTTTTTGCCTAGTGTAGAAAAAACTGTCTTATGTAGTTGAATGATGCTTGTCTTCCTCATCTTCTCTGGTCCCCAGTCAGCAATGTTAGCATCATCTGGGCGCTTCTTAGCAATGCAAATTCTTAGCCCTGTCTCTCCACCTATAAATAAGTCCTGTGATAATGCTACTTGTAGTAAGTACATATTTGGGCCTTGACTCTCCCTTGGCACAAAACTCCTAAAAGCCAAGTAATATCTCAGGGAATGAGATTGATAAAGGTATCTTTTATTATGTGAAGGGATAAGTTTTTTATTTTTAACCCCATTTTTGCTCAGTTCCAGCACCCCCTCCACAGGCCCCTCCCACCCCCAACACCCCCCCCCCCCCCCCCCCCGCCCACCTCCAGGCAGGTTCTTTATTTCCCTCCCTTTCTCTCTCTTTCTCCCTTCCTTCCTGGGGATAAGTTTTGACTCAAGGTTGTCACTGGATTTTATTTTATGTTTTTTATTTGTCATCCCATTTTATTACAATTGCCAGAGAACTGAACATTTATTTTACTTTATTTTTATATTTTTTATATATTTTTTTACTTAATTTTTTTTATTATACCACCGTGAAACATACAATTACAAAGGTGTTCATAATTGGTTCTTGGTAATACAGTATACCAGCACCCATCCCTCCACCAGTGCCCCATTTCCACCACCAATGTACCCCACCCCCTTCCGCCCACCCCATGCTGCCTTAATAGCAGGTACCCCTGTCACTGGATTTTATAAGAGATTTCTTCCGCTTGCATTTCTTTAATATCAATTCAATGGAAGCTGGTGGGAAAGGGAGTCTTCTGTTTAATTAGAGTCTACTTTTGACCGGAAGAGTCTGTGCAAGTATGCATCACCTATCTATTACCAATACAAACCATACCCCGAGGTGGCAGATTGAAAACGGCTATTTTATTGGACTACAGTTTGGAGGTGGAGCAATTTGAGTTCAGATGGGCAGCTTTTCTGACAACCTGATTTGGAGTCACTTGGTGGCAGTAGTCGTCTGGGAGTTCTGCTGCAGGGAGGTTGTCTAAGATGTCCTTAGTCACACATGGGACTAGTCTGGAGGACTCTGAGTGCCCATCTCTGCTCTGTAAAGCCTCTCTTCCTTCATACATTAGAGGAGCCTTTGTTATACGTGAATCTCCAAGATTATGAGAGAAGAAAGCTTATATTAAGAAGTCATGTTAGAACCAGAGAAATAGTACAGCAGGTAGGGTGTTTGCCTTGCATGCGGCCAACCAGGGTTTGATCCCTGACATTGCATATGGTCCCCTGAGAACTGCCAGGAGTAATTCCTGAGTGCAGAGCCAGGATTAATCCCTGAGTATTGCCGGGTATGACCCCTTTCTGTCCCCCCCAAAAAAAGCAAAATAAATTGTGTTGGGGCTGGAGAGACAAACAACAGGTAAGGCACCCACCACTGCTGCCTCCACCCTTGGCCCCTCCAAAAGGGGCATGTGTTATCAGTGGAATAGTATGCAACACTAAGAAAGGGTAATAAAAGCACGCAATTTGCTGTTATGTGGATGGAACTACAAGGCGCCATACTGAGTGAAGTCAGTTAGAAGGAATGGAACAGATACAGAATAATCTTTATTATATGTGGGATATAAAGATGTGCCCAAAGTGAGCAATTGATGGCCAAAGGCTACAGAACTGGAGAGTTGGTCCATGGAACTAGTTTATATGGGCAGGTAGGGAAAGAGTATTTTATTTATTTATTTTTACTCTACTTGTGTCATCTTTTTTTATTTATTTTTGACAATTACAAAAATGTTCATGTCTGGGTTTAAAGCCATGCAGTGTTCCAGCACCCATCCCTCCACCAGTGCCCACCTCCTACCACCAATGACCCTGATATCCTCCCTCCCCCCCCTAGCCTGCCTCCATGGCAGGTTCTCCATCTCTTTTCTCAGGTAGGGAAAGAGTTTTTTAGGTGGAGCTTTTAGGAGGAGCTTTTGGAGGGAGGTCGGCACTTTGGTGGTATATATAGTGTTGGAACAATATATGCACAAAATTATTATTAACAGTATTTTTTTTCTTTTTTGGGTCACAGGGCAATACTCAGGGGTTACTCCTGGCTCTGAACTCAGTAATTACTCCCGGTAGTGCTGGGGGACCATATGTGATACCAGGGATTAAACCTAGGCTGGTACATACAAGGAAAATGCCTTACTTGCTGTACAATACAATATTATTGAATATTACATTATCTCATTAAAATGTAGTATAGATATAAAAATGAATTTTGTGTTATTTCTTCCACGTTCTGTTGAACACCTGGTGAACAAATTATAAGGCCAGTTCAGATTCAGGGAATGGGGAACAGATTCTACCTTTTGGTGGAGAAGCTGCAGTTATATTGCAAAAGGGTCATGTACACAGAGGATGAGAGAATTTTGTCATCAATTTTATCAGTGTGATGTTTGTGTACTTGTGACTAACTGTCCTATAGTGTTTATTGGAAATGAAACATGTAAGCAAAAGTGGAATCAGTTATTTTCTCAGATTAATAGGTAATTCAGTAATATCAGGTGAACAACATTCTAAGTAACTCCTTAAAAGCATAAATGAAATACAATATTCAGAATAGTTTTGTAAAATTGGGTCTTACGCATTTTTAGAAAAGTGAAGCATTAAATTGATTTTTTCTTGAATTTAACAGAACAAAAAGAAACCAAAAGAATTATGGAACTTCAGATAATTTTTGTTACCACAGAAATATTAGATCCTAAAAGTTCTCCCCAAGGTTACAAAGGAAGATTATTAAAAAAATTTAAGAAAGCTAGAGTCTAAGAAAAATTCTTGTTAAATTTAGACACATTGATTAATTCTTCTATGAAAGATAAGAAAATTAAAATTTTTAATCTTCTTTTGCCTCATTTCCCATTCCTCTCATCTCAAGTTTTTAGTAACATTATTTTAAAATATCAGGGTATAACCCATAAAAGTATTCTGCATTTTAATTTCTGTAATCCAATAATTATCATGGTTTAGTCTTATATCTACAATGAAATTAATTTTCTGGGTTATCTCTTGCCCTGTATTTGTACAGCTTTTATTTTTCTTGTACAATTTATTTTTAAAAAATTAAGGCTCTTTTTTTTGCTATATCTTATTGTCAGTTTTTTTTCAGGATGAAGTCAGAGTACTTGCTTTTTTGTTTTGTTTTATTTTGGCTTTACACCTGGCTATACTCAGGGCCTGCTCCCTGATCTGTGGTCAGGGATCACTCCTGGTAGTGCTTGGGGGCCATGTGTAGTGCCTGGGACCAAACTGGAGTTGACTGCATGAAAGAAAAGTCTTGCCTCCTTCATGGCTTCTCTGGTCTGTGTTCTAGTTCTTGCATACTTGAACCTTTCCGCTTCTCTGCATTCACATTGATTTGGCTGTGTAATAGGAGGTTGGTGTATTGATTTCTTTCCAGTAAGACTCTGGGTCCTGCCTCTTGAGGTGTTGCAGGTGTGGCTGTGGTGCCCGGCTGCATTGGCAGGTGGCAGACAGGAGACAGGCTTGTCTACACCCAAGGCTCTGCCCCATGGACCCTGGATGGTTGATAGTCTGACATAGAAAAAGACTGGGTCCCCTGGGATGAACTCAGAGCCACGGCAGAGCCTGACAAGATGCCATGGTGTATTCAATATGCCAAAAACAGTAACAATAATGGATCTCATTCCCAATGGATGGAGACGTTACTGGTACCCGCTTGAGCAAATCTACGAACAAGTGGCAAGTGGCAAGTGATTCTGTTTTTTTGAACTTTCAAGATTTTTTTTTTGATGATCTCATGTCATTCCTCAGTCATTGAGTCCTGGCTTCACTTGTCTTGTATCACTTGTCTTCCTGTTGTTCTTGGATTTGCTCGAGTGAGCACCAGTAACATCTCCATACGACCTGTTGCAAGCAAGTTAGCCCAAGGACATCTGCTTGCTTCAGGAACACAAATAGCCTCAAACCATTCTGTCAGGTTATGGGAATGAGGTCTATAATTGTTACTGGTTTTTGACATATTCAATACAACACAGGTAGCTTGCCAGGCTCTGTTGTGTAGGTGGTAGACTCTCAGTAGTAAGCTCTCATCTCGGTGCATTTACTGATGAACCTCAACAGGGAGAGATCAGCTTTTCTCTTGGGTGGAGCTCTGAGGAGCTGTGGAGTCCAGATGTTGAGAATGACTGCCCTCATGGTGTGGGGGTTCCTCTGGCTTCTTGCTAGGCTCACTGGGATGACGGCCATGGCTAGAACCTGCCTAGAACTGTAAACAGTGTATAAATGTGAAAAGATCCTGGGAAGGTCCTGGTCCTAACTTCCAGTATTATCTGTTGATGGGCCAGTACAATTACTCTGTTGTTCATATTCCAATTATGAGAAGAGGACCTTGGTGGCCAGTAGGCACTGAGCAACATATCTCTCATGTTTGTTGCCTGAAGGAGATCCATAGCACTCTCAGTTCCAGGAGATGTTTATTTTTAAAAGCAGACAAAAAGCAATATAAAAGCCCGGAAAACCAAAGACATTAGTTTGAGAAAGTCCTGATTGTTTGGGGGAGATTTTATCTTGGAAAGTATAGTACCGATTCTGTAATTCAGACTCTGCTGGAGAATATTGTTAAATGAGGACAGAAATGTGGCCTGGAAGAGATGACCCATTACCTTGGGGCCCTTTTCATCTCTTACACTCTTTTTTTTCAAGCTACAATCCTCAGAACAGATTTTATTTTTTGTCTTTTCTGTGATTTTTCTTTTTGGCAGTTTACGCAAAGTCTGGTTCATAATGAGCATCCCACAATTCTTTAGTAAATGAATGAGTACATTAGTAAATGAGGGGTAGATATAGAAGAATATATTTGGAGGAAAATAAAAGCCATTGATTTTTCTTTTCTGTAGCTTGCATAAAAATCTGAATAATTGGGCAGGAGCAGGTTGGGGCTAACCCAGAATTCAGTGTAAACATGAGTTCAAAATGCGACTCCATTTGTAGTTCAAAGATCACAATTTGCTGAACATTAGTCAAGAATTAATCCCCAAGAAAACATGTGGGGTATGTGTCACCTCAGATTGCTTCAGAGAAGAGTTAAAAGGACACTAAAGACAGCAAACTCTTTTCCAGATTAAAGAAATAACCATCCAGGGACTTCCCATCACAAGCCAGATGGCAGCTTCCAGCTGGCTGCCTGGGAGATACTGAAATTGGAAGCATTCAGGAGCCAAGAAGACCTTCCCTCTTTCAGGTCTGCGGGTGGCACAGCATTCTATGGTTTGTAATTACCTCCCAACTGAGCCTTTGTGTGGTTACATGGCTGGCAGAGATGAAGCTACTGCAGAATTTTCTGTATTAATTTGAAATAGCCTCTAGTCATATTATTTTATGGATGTATAGACATAATGCTGGTTAAATCGACATTTAGGCTCTCAGGGCCTTTTTTGGTATAGGATGGTGGTGGTAGTAGGGTGGAGGGAAAGGGATTAAAACCCACCTATATCTATTTTATTTGAACTTTCAAATAGCATTGGTGGTGATGTAGCCGCACTTAACTTTTTAGAGAGCAGATTGATGGTGAATAGCAAATTTTAAACGTGTATGACTTTTTACATTAACTAAGGACCCTCCTCATGAGGGCTGTGACTCCATCAAAGAATTTTTTTTCCCCCATGTCTCAAGAGTGTAGGGAAGCTCTTTAAAACTAGAGGGGACTAGATGTTAGGGTAGATTATATGATCAGTTTTTTTAAAAAAAATAATTTGAAGAGGTGCCTATTACTCAAGTATTGACTATAAAGATGAGAGGAAGAGTACATTTGAATGAATCCAGGAAGCAAATTCACCCGGTTTGGTAAAGGGATTTGGGGGAAATGTCACGGGAAAAGGAATGTCAAGAAAAAATAGTTTTTATCTGGATTGATGATAATTTTTTCATGGAGAAGTGTTTGCTTTTGTACTGTGAAACATCTGATTATTAATCAGATAAATAATCTTTCAAAATATTCGTTAGTATTTTTTTTCTCTTTTTCATGATGTGCTGTGATTGGCAATATTGTTAACGATGGCTTCCCATGTAATCCCAGCACCACCCAATCAGCAGCGTGCCCACGTCCCTCCTGCAAGGACCCTAACACCCTTCTCTTCAAACCCTCCTTTCTCTGACAAACTCAGTTTTGTGGCTTATTTCTCTTGTGTTCACTGTGGCCCTCTGTTGCTACCTTGCGGTGTGACTTTAAGTCCTGTATATTGTTGAGGTGTTTTTTTTTCTTTTTGGGTCACACCTGGCAATGCTCAGGGGTTACTCCTGGGTCTGCACTCAGGAATTACTCCTGGCGGTGCACAGAGGACCATATGGGATGCTGGGGATCGAACCCAGGTCAGTTTCATGCAAGGCAAATGCCCTACCCTCTGGACTATTGCTCCGGCCCCTTGAGGTGAATTTTTACCTGTCCCTTTCCTCTGACTGAATTTGCTCAGCACGAGATTCTCTAGTTCCATTCATGTCACAGCATGTTGCATGATTTTGTTCTTTGATATGCATAGTATTCCATTGTGTGTATGCATACACACATACATACATATATACACACATATGTATATATACATACATATATACACTTCTTGATCCATTCTTCTGTGGTTGGGCATCTGAGTTGTTTCTGTATCTTAGCTGACTATTGTACTAAAAGTTGTGATGAACATAGGTATGTGGATACCCTTTACAACTATTATTTCAATTTTTTTGGGATAGAAGCCCAGAAGTGGTATTGCTGGGTTATATGGGAGCTTTCATTCTCTATTTTGTTATTTATGCAGTTGAGTTTTTTGGGGGGAGAAGGGGAGCTTATTCTTGGTTCTTTGCTCAGGGAATGAGTCCTGCCGGACTTGTGGGGACCACCTGTGGTGCTGGAGCCCAAACCCTGTTCAGTGTGTGAAGGAAGGCACCCTGCCAGCTGTACTCTTTCCAGTTCTTATAATTTTCTGGAGAGATTTTATACTGCTTTCCTTAAGGCTGAACCAGATAACCATGATAACCATCCCACCAACAGTGGGTGAAGGTTCCTGTCTCACTACCACCCCAACACAGCCTGTTTCCAGAGTTTTGGATATTTTCCATTATCACTTGATCACTTGAATCCCATTATTCATTGATTTGCTCGAGTGGGCGCCAGTAACATTTCCATTTGACCCTATCACGTGCCAGTGTAGCCCAATGGCATCTGGTTGATTCAGGAATATGAAGAGCCTCAAACTGTTCCTTCAGGGTCTTGACAAGGAAGTCTGACCATCTTGTAAGTGGGGCAGCCACGTGATCTTTTGACATCCCGTGGGATCCAGTCGGTAATGGCTCTAGTCCAGCGGTCATCTCCAAATCGCATTACATGTCCAGCCCATCTGATTGTCAATGCCTTGGCAAATGAGACTGCGCCCTGATACTGGAACAGCGACAGAGGTCAGAACCTTGGATGCCTTCTCTCACTTGAGTGAGGTGTGATATTCCAAGCATAGCTCTTTCGATTCCTCTCTGGGAGACCCGAATAGCATTCTCATCCTGCTTCGTAGGGCCCAGGTCTCTGAGGCATATGTTAATGCAGGGAGAACGGTGGAGTTGAAGAGATGTGCCTGGAGCCGGAGGTTCTTTGTCCTTTTAGTTTCCATTATCACTGGCATAAAATAATATTGTAGTATTATTTTGACTCGTATTTCCCTAATAATGATGAGCACTGTTTTATATGCCTACTAGTCACATGTATGTCTTCTATGTCAGTGTCTGTTCAGTTCCTCTCCCCCACTTTTGGATGAGATCATTGGATTGTTTTTGTTGTTTTCTTTTTTTTTTTTTAATTTTTGAACCACAACCACTATGCTCAGGACTTACTCCTGGCTCTGTGCTCAGGGATCACTCCTGGTGGAGCTTAGAAGATTATATGAGGTGGCAGGGATTGAACTTGGGCTACTGCATGAAAGCAAGTTCTCTACTCCTGTACTCTCACTTTGTCCCTACTTTGTTGAGTTTTGTGAGTGCCTCATAGATCTTAATATCAGTCCATTATCTGATGTAAGCAAATATTTTCTCCAATCCAGTAGGGTGTCTTTTTTAATTATAACCTGTGTTACTTTGGCTCATTCCCATGATCTGAACGAATGGTTTGAGGCTCTTTGTGTTCCTGGAGCGAGCAGATACCCTTGGGCTACACTAGCACGAGACTGGGACATATGGAGATGTTACTGGTCCCTGCTGGAGCAAATCAATGAATGACGGGAAGACAAGTGATACAAGTGAAGTGATACAAGTCACTTTTTTTCTGTACAGAAACATTTTAATTTGATGTAGTCCCATTTATTTATTTTTGTTGTCTTTGCCTCTGTGGTCATCTCCTGAAGACGCTGCTGTGGTCAGTTTCCTGGAGATTTCTGCCAATGTTTTCTTCAATGTATCAAATGATTGTAGATAAATTTCCATGACTCTGAATAAGAAAAATAGACAGAAAAACAGAAATAGCTTTGTCATTTATTACCCATCTGTCTATTATCTATCCACTTATCTATACTTTATGAATAAAAGCACCAAGCTAATAACTGGCCATTCTTAGGTTGTGAACGAAATGATTGATTGTCAGGGAAGCACCACCGGGGTCCCCGACAGTGCCTGGAAGCGAAGTTCCCTTCTACCTCCCGGCCGGTGGGGAATGGATGAAGACTCAGGAATCCGATGCAGTTTTAAAAGGGCTTTACTATCACAGGATCCAATATACAATCCAAGAGCAGGGAAAACCTCCGGACTCTGGGTTCCCAGCTAGGCCCCAGCCAGGTGTAGGCCAAGATGGCTGCCACCACGTGTTGAGGCCCAACAGAGAATGGAGAGGGATGGAGAAGCAAAACGCCAAGGGAAGCCGAAATGGCAAAAAGGGGAAAAAAAGAGAGAGAGCTTCTTTCTTCTTGCAGCTTATTTTATAGCTAGAAATCCTCCCCAACTCCCCAGCCCAGCCCATTCTGGGCTGGGCTATCTGGAGATGAAAACAGGAAAATAGCTCTATAGAATGTAGCAACTTCCTGAGACCATCTGGTTGCTTACAAGGACCCAGAACTAATTAAAAGCCTCCTAGCAGAGCTGGGAGAAGCTATAAGCTAAATGTAACTTCCCCTGGCAGGAAGGATCAAATGCCCTCAGGAATTTCTCCCAGTACCTCACCTAATATCTTGAGCCAAGATCTGCCTGGAATTGCCTTTATAGGGTAGAGAAGGGGGTTTCTGAGATGGTATGTCTCTGTACCAAAGACTAATACTAATGCCAGTTAAATATTTCTCCAAGCTTTCACAAGAGTCTTGTCTACTTCACGGTAGTTTTGTATTTTAGTTGCCTTTGAGTTATCAGGGAGCCATGCTTGCTTGCTTGGAGGCAAACAGCATTTCTCTCTGGTCTAATTACTTAGAGATCCAACGTGGCCAGGCAAATATGCTGGTAAGATCTAGCTAGTCCCATGATGCTTGTGGTAGCATGAGAGAATATTTATACCAGCCAGGACAGAATACATGGTCAGATAAGACTGCCACATTCAGACTATCCCCCTATCTATGAAGTGACCGGCAGGAGGCAGTCCAGGGCAGATGCAGAGGCCTAGGCTTTTAGGTGTCCTGCAACAATTGATGACTTACACTTTCTTAGTATGCTTTCATGCACTTGAAGTTTCTATCACAAGCATCTTATAATTTTACAACATTTCAGTAGCTGACCAAAGAGACCAGAAAAAATGGGCTACTGAGAAGTAAAGGATAAATACTTCTAGGGATCTGATGGATGGGACCTAGGGCAGAATACAGACCACCAGAGTAAATTTGTAAGCTGGAGGATAGAAGGGAGCTGTGAAAGCAAGATTAGTTTTGGAAGAGATCTCTAATACTTTTACCTGTGGTCACAGTGCTACTAGACTATATAAGGCAGGTCAGCGTGGTAAGAATTGTGTAGACATTGTGCTGGGACTAATCTGCAGGGTGGCAGAAGGAAGAAGAGGTGTGGTGACGGGTAAATGAAGTGCTCAGGAAAAGGAACCAAATATGAGTAGTCAGAAATGAAAACTTGAAAGGGGTTCTGCACTTTATTTTCCTGTTTTATTTTTCTGAAGTTCGAACCATCTCTACATAGAGCTATAAACTGCAGAGAGTCGTACCCATCAGTAAGACTGATGCTTGTCAAGGATGCCTGCAGTTAGCCCAAATGTGAAGTGGTTTAATCTTTTGATTATAGATGATTCTGGTAGCAACAGGTCCCAAGCCCCCAGCCAGGATCACAAGAGACACAATCCTTGTTCCTCCAGGTAAATCCTCTGAATACCCATCACAGAAAAAAAAGGTAGAATCTGAAGAGTTCTTTAATGGAAGAGCTTATGAATGCTGACTTTCTGGGGCTAGATTCCTTGGCCCCATGTGGTCCTCATCATCTTGGTCTTTTCTTTACCACAAAAACCAGACTTCTAAGCCTGTGAAGCAATTTGCAGTGGGAGCTGCAAGTAGTAGTTCTCTAAGTTCCAACCCTGCATATTTGAAACAACATGGCGCAATGTGGCCTATTGGGTTTTATTCCAGCTCTAGCTCATTCCCAGTTGTATGAGGTTTGATGAGTACTCAGTTTCCCATCTGCAAAACACCAACACCTACCTCCTAGTAGTGCTATGACTATTGAAAAGTTTGCATATTAGACTCTTAGTGTTATAACTGCAACAACTCTAATAATTATTTATTTATTGTCCTGTGTTAGACATTTGATGTCCTCAGGGTAAATAAATTTCACAGGAAATACTGTTTGTGTTATCAGTGTTATCAATGTTTGGTCATACAGTGGTCACCCATCAGGATTTTGGAAATGGAAAAAATGAAATTTTCCTTTGAAACAAAAAAAAAATGCATGATAGATTACAACAAAGACATCACAAAGTGCTCCTCATGTTCCTGGAGCGAGCAGTTGCCCTTGGGCTATACTAGCATGTGACAGGACGAATGGAGATGTTACTGGTGCCCGCTCTAGCAAATCGATGAACAAAAGGAAGACAAGTGATGGAAGTGAAGTGAAGTGAAGCAGGAGTTAGTTGTAATCATTTTTTTATTCACTCCTTTAAGCATGAACTGACTTCTGTGTACCTGCTGTGTCTTAGGCATCAGTCTTGGTGCTAACTGTAAATTGGAACTTGGTACTTAGTCCTTATGGAATTTACCAACCAGTGCAGGAAATGCGCTAGGAGTGAGAGTAAGAAGATCGTGATGGAACTCCAACCCGAAGCCTGATCCTAGCCACCACTCCTGTGGAACTCCTATTGCCTACTACTTTGCAGTGGCTTCTCTATCTCAGGCAATTAACAGACAGACCCTCTATTTCCCCCTCCACTGCTGGGATACTGAACCATGAGACCACATACACGTAAGTGGCTGAGTGAGGCTTCTTTTTTTCCACCCTCACACTGAAGGCACCAATATTCCCAGTGGAATTCAGCAGTCTTGAGTACCCTGCATTGCTTTTAGGGTATGCGTCTCTCAGAGTGCTCCCACCGGAGTGAGCTACAAAGATTCATCAAAAGCACAGAAGACACAATGGGGTAGTAGCATAAAAGCTCACCAAACCCAAGGAGTGACTATAATAGCCCAGAAGGTGCTACCAGTAACAACTAGCTCAAATAACCTCTCAGATAATGACTTTAGGGACATCATAATATGGATATTTAAAGAACTCAGAGAAACTATGGGTCAGTTATTCAGTAAAGCACAAGAAGTTATGAGAGTAGAATTGAGAAAACTGCAAATAGAAATGGCAGAGGTGAAGATTATGGTAGGTTAAATAAAAAAACTCAATGGAAGACCTCAGCAGAAAAGTAACAACTACTGAGGAAAAAAATTGGTGTACTTCAAGATGGGTTGCAGGAAATCTTTAGTAACCCGTAGAAGATATAAGAAAGTCTGAAATGAAATGAATAGCACTCCAGAGAACTATGAGATGAGTTCAAGAGGAACAATATAAGAATTATAGGAGTCTGTGAGAAATAGGAAGGTGAGATCAATGAAGGACTATTAGTCAATAAAATCATAGAAAAGAATTTCCCAGAATTTAGGAGTGATGCACCCAGATTCAAGAGGCCCTAAGGGCCCCAGCAAAAATAGATCCAAATAGAAAAATTCCAAGACACATTGTAGTCAGAATGACAAAAGCCACAGACAGAGACAGAATATTGCAAGCAGCAAGATCAAAGAAGAAACTCACATATAAAGGAAAACCCATAAGATTCACAGCAGATCTATCAAATGAGACTCTATGACCCAGAAGAGAATGGTGGAATATAGTAAAAAAATAGCTGAATGGAGAATATGCCTCTCAATAATACCCTATCCAGCTAGATTATCATTCAGATAGAAAGAATGATATTAAATTTCATAGATAATAGCTTAAGAAGCTCATAGTCTTGAAGCTGGAGCAATCATTCAGGAGGTGGTGCACTTGCCTTGCATGTACTGTAGACCCAGGTTTGATCCCTGGCATCCCATATGGTCCCTTGAGCCTCACCAGAGGTGATAACTGCGTGCAGAGCCAGGAGGAAGCCTTGAGCACATCTGGATGGGGCAGAAAAAAAATAAAGTTCGTATCCTTGAAACCAATTTTGCAAGAGTCATTGAAGGATACTCTTTAAAAGGCTATCCTTTAATCCAAGGTGAGGGGTAGGGATTGCAGGAGATTGGTGAGAGAAACTGGGAATAATGATGGAGGGAAGTTGGCACTGGTGGTATGGTCAGTGCTGCAGTATTGTATATTTAAAACGTATCTATGAATAACTTTGTAATTCATAGTAATTTAATAAAATGTGAAAAAATAAAAGGCAAGACAAGTCTGACATAATTTCTACAGAATTCCTTTTTCTCAATAATCTCACTCGATGTCAATGGACCAAACTCATCAATCAAAAGACAGAGAGGAACAGGATGGATAAGCATACTGAACTCAACTTTCTGCTGCCACAAGAGACAAACATGAACATCAGGGTAAGCACAGGCTCAAAGACTGGAAAGCATTCTAACAGACAAACAACTTCCTTAAAGAAGCCAGGGTGATGATATATATATGTATATATATAAATAAAAATAAATAAATAAATAAAACCCAATCATGAACAACTTTGTAACTGTGTATCTCATGGTGATTCAATAATAATAATAATAATAATAATAATAATAATAATAATACTTGCATGAGACAGGTCATATGGCGATGTTACTGGTGACCGCTCGAGGAAATCGATGATGAACGGGAAGACAGTGATACAGTGAATAATAATAGCAATAATTAAATTAAATAAATTATTTTTTGCAGGGAAATCAGCCTGGCACGTTTATATATCTTCATTTTACTTATTTTAGAGGGCAGAGCCTGGCAAGCTACCCTTGTCATATTTTATATGCCAAATACCAGTAACAATTATAGACCTCATTCCCATGACCTGATGGAATGGTTTGAGGCTCTTTATGTTCCTTGAGCAAGCAGGTGCCCTTGGCTCTACTAGTATGAGACAGGACATATGGAGATGTTACTGGGGCCCGCTCGAGCAAATCGATGATGAACGGGAAGACAGTGATACAGTGATATATATATATATATATATATATATATATATATATATATATATATATATATATGGTCTATATATATATACAGGGTTTAAATTAATAAAGGTCATGGGCCATAAGAAACATGACATGGATGGTAAGTTATTAGTGATCAGTGGGTCAATATATCAAAAAGAACTCACGTTCCTAAACGTATGTGCTTTAATGATTGTCCAACAAAATATAACAACTGCTAATATGAAGACATAGACAATAACACAATATAGTATGATACTTTCAACTTCTCTGTCACTACTGGATAGAGAAGGCAAAACTCAACAAGAAAACACTTGCCTTGAAGGAAGAAATGGTATATCTCTATCTCTATTTCTCTCTCTCTCTCTCCATCTATCTCTTTCTCTATCTCTATCTCTAGCTCTATCTCTATATCTAGGAGAGTGCCTTTTGTCCCCCAAAATTGAGTACTCATTCTCCTCTACTAACCATGGGACATTATCCTACCTATGCCATAAACTAGGTCACAAAACAACTCTATAAAATAAAAAGATAGATGCTATCTCAACCATACTTTAACAGCGCAGTGTATTGAAAATGGAAATTAATCACAAACATAAATAGGGAAAAGTCAATTAATTGGGAATTAAATAACTTACTACTGAAAAACTTACTGCTGAAAGGAAATTAGAGAGAAAATAAAGTTCCCTGTAAACAAATGAGAATGGAGATACAGGTTACCAGAATATATGGGCTACAGCGAAAGCAGTGTGAAGAAAAAGTTGATAATGGTGTAAATGTTCATTAGAGAGCAAGATAGGGGCCCATATAAATAACCTAACAGCATAATTTAAGCAGCTAGAAATAGACAAAGGAAGCATAAAGCAAGCAGAGGAAGGAAATAATAAATCTTAGAGCAGAAATTAATTACTACAATTTCTGGAATATGTTGTGAAATGCTATTTTATAAATCATGGTCTTGTTTATACTGTGTCTAAGACTTTTCCTAACTTCTTGTGTATTCCTTCAAGGGAAAGTTTTCAAAATTAAAATTAATGTTTTTGTTCAATTCTGAGCAAAGATTCAAATATATGAATGAACTGCTTATGAACATGACTATGTGAATAGATGGATTTTAATGAAGTCATTGACAAAGTTGTAGATTATTAGGCTAAAATAGTATTTTAATTTATTGCTGTGACAGATGTACTTTGTGTTAAAAGTGTTATTCCATGGACCAAAGCGATAGTACATGGAGTAGGGCATTTGCCTTACAAACAGCTGTCCCTGGTTCCATCCCTGGCATCCTGTATGGTCCACCAAGCATTGACAGGAGTAATTCCTGAGTGCAGAGCCAGGAGTAACCCCTGAGCATCACCAGGCGTGACCCTCCCCCCAAAAAAAGCTGTTATTCCAAATGCTTTTTACCAAAATATTAATTTTATTTGAAATTTGTGTGTAGTTACTAACATACAGACTTCAATAAAAGAAAATTTCAATCTGTGTTTCTTTTCTGGTCATTATTTTTTTAAATTTTCCGTATTTTATTACACCACTTTTAGACATACATTTGCATGATGCTCATGTAGAGTTTTGGTTCTACAGTGTTCCAACACCCATCCTCCACCCCTAACCCATCTCCCATCACCAATGTCCCTACCTCCCTCCCCCTCCCACACTTCAACTACTTGGCGGGTTCTGCATGTCCTTTCTCTCCTCTCTATCTCTCCCTCCCGCCAAACTTTCCTGCACATCGTAGAATGCAGTGCATCAAAGGACATAACTGTTTCCACTACTTTGATAGACCTGGGCTCAAACTGGTTTTGCTCTGTTAATCTGGTCGTGAGGTAGTGTCCCAGCATCCGGACAGCAAAGGTGGTGGCTAGTGTGGTGGGTGAGTCTCATCTGGCTGCTTCCGGGACCCCCCAGAGGGTGATGTGCCCACTCCCAAAATCCATCTGTCCTCCTGGGAGCCCCATGGTCAGCTGGGCCTGGGGCGAGCCGAGTTCCAGCTTCCCCATCCGCTTATGAGGCTCTTCATGCTATCTGGTCATTATTATTATTATTATTATTATTATTATTATTATTTTGCTTTTTTTGGGTCATACCCGGCAATGCTCAGGGGCTACTCCTGGCTCTGCACTCAGGAATCACTCCTGGCGGTGCTCGGGAGACCATATGGGATGCCGGGAATCGAACCGGGCCGGCATAAGCCGGCCACGTGCAAGGCAACGCCCTACCTGCTGGGCTATCGCTCCGCCCCTGGTCATTATTATTTTTAATACTTTGCTTTTTGGGCTCAAACTCAGCCATGCTTAGAGATTACTCCTGGCTCTGCACTTAGGATCACTTCTTGTGGGTTCAGGGAACCATTTTGGGTGCCAGGGATTGAGCCCAGGTCTGATGCATGCAAGAAAAGCTTCCTTCCTATTCACTGTACTCTCACTCAGGTTCTTGTTCTTATTTTTTGATTGCACAAATATTCCCAAAAACAATTTAGTTGAATAGAAAAGGAAGGCATTAAGTGTTGCAGGACTCCTCTAAGAGCCTCTGCATCTGCTCTGAATTGCCGCCTGCAAATCACTTCGTGGATAAGGGGGTAGTCTAAATGTGGCAGTTTATCTGATCAGGTATTCTGTACTAGCTGGTATAAATATTCTCTCATGCTACCACAATCATCGTGGGACTAGCTAGATCATACCAGCATATTTGCCTGGCCATGTTGGATCCTTAAATAATTAGACCAGAGAGAAATGCTATTTGCCTCCAAGCAAGCAAACATGGCTCCCTGATAACTCGAAGGCAACTAAAATACAAAACTACCGTGAAGTAGACGAGACTTGTGAAGGCCTGGAGAAATGTTTAACTGGTACTAGTATTAGACTTTGGTACAGAGACAAGCCATCTCGGAACCCCCTTTTCTACCCTATAAAGGCTTTTTCCAGGCAGATCTTGGCTCAAGACATTAGCATATAAAAGGGCCTAGGTGAGGTGCTGGGAGAAATTACCTGAGGGCATTTGACCCTCCCTGCTTTCCATAATAGTGGGAGGGAGGTCTGAATTGCAGGGGTATAAAACTAGCCTGCTTCCTCTCTCGCGCTCTCTGTTTTGGGCTCTCTCTTTGTGAGCTCCCACCCTTCTTGGGAGTCTTGTCTTTGTCTCCTCCTTACATTGCCTTTACACGTGGTGGCCGCCATTTTGGCCTACACGTGGCTGAGGTTCTAGCCAGGAATCCTAAGCACAGGGTTTTTCCTATTGTGGATTTGTATGCCTGAACCTGTGATAAGTAAAGCCTTTTTAAAACTTCATCGGATTCCTGAGTCTTCATCTATTCCCCGCCGGCTCCGGAGGTAGAAGAGAACTTCGCTTCCCGGCACTGTTGGGGACCCCGGCAGTGTCCCCAACAATTAAGGATGCTTTATACTGAATATTAAATGTGCCAGATACATGAACTATTTATTTAATTTATATATTCAAATTTATGAGTATTAAAGTGATAATAATTTTTATCATATCAATTTAATGTTTTGGAGCCTGAAGTGCTTTTTAACTTTGGCTTTCTTTTTCCTTCGCACTTTTCTATTTTATTTCTCTTCTCTTTCACTGACTTCTTTGTTCCCTGTTTTTCAGATTTTCTTAAACCTCTTCTTTTTCTAACTTATTTTTATTTCTAACTTATTTAGATGCTTAATTCATCAATTTATTTTATTTACTAATTAATGTATCTTTTTTAATTTAAAAAAAATTTTTTACAATTACAAAGATATACAATTAAAAAGTTCATATTTGGGTTTTGGTCATACAGTGTTCCAGCACCCATTCCGCCACCAGTGTCCATCTCCCACCACCAACTACCCGGTTCCCTCCCTCTCCCCCAGCCCTCCTTCATGGCAGGTTCTTTATTTCTTTCTCTTTCTCTCTCTTTCTCTTTTCCTTCCCTTCCAGACTATGGATTACAGAACATACTATTAATATATCTTAAAACTAATATATCCTATAGGTTTCAGTATATAGTATTTTGTCATTTAGTTCTTTTTGATGAATTTTCTGGGAATTGGGTCTTAGAAGACGGCAATAGGTAAGAATGCTGGGTCAAGGAGAGCCCAGTTCTAGCCCTTCACAATCTCCCTATAGCACCCATGCAGCTGACGTGGAAGTTTCAGATAATCAGGAGAGCCCTACATTTCCTGATCGTCTCGAAGAGAGTGTTGCTTTTAGTTTTCTCAAACTGCAAAGACCTTAGCAAGAATTCAGACAGATGCTGTCTCTCATCATTTTTTTGGTGACTCTCAGTAAATTCTTCTCTGTAATGAAATCCAAGGCTTGCTCCATCAAATGCAAATGTGACTCAGAGCACGGCCATGCTACTGAGCTGACAGGTGGACATGAGGTTTGGTTAGGGTTTAGCTGCTGAAATCTTTCCCTAGTTCCAGCAACATTAGGGAAGTGGGAAGCAACTTTTCTTTGGAATTCTGTAGCCTTCCAGAATGGAATAGGTAGGTACTGGAAGGACCGCATGAAATTTTCCTTTTCTCTGTAAGCTCCTCCTGATTATTGACTCTTATCCTGGGGGATGGGGTGGAATGGAGATGAGGGGGAGAGAGAGAAAGAGAGAGGAGGGGGAGGGAAAAGAGCAGGAAAAGGAGAGAGAGAGCAAAAGAGAACGAGAAAGAGATAGAGATAGAGTGCACATAAGAGCATACTCTCTTATTGAGAGGTTTGGACCATGGCCGATTTGAAATATTACTAACCTTGCATTTTCAAATTTGATGCACAACAACCAAGATGCTAATACTTTCCTTAGTTTAGGAAAAAAAAATCCTTTCACCCATCTCTTCTAGCTGAAGATTAGGAGAGAGGCTTTAAGAAGATTTAAAAAAAAAAACCCCAACTTCTGAGCAGCGGAAAAAAATGGTTTTGTGATTCAGGGGCTTCGGGCAATTCATCATGGAAATTGGGTTTCTTAGCAGACATCGTGGTGAAGCCTTCGTCCCTGTCAACTTTTTAATACATTACATTGAGAATGTAAATCGTGTTGGTGAGGGGGAGCAGAGAGAAAAAGGGAGCAAGAAAAAAGAGAAAGCTTCCTCATTTTGGATTTAGAAGGGAGGAAACATGAGGCCTGTAATTCATATTAACTGAATAATAAGAAAAAATCTGTATAAATATATAGATATATAGGTACGTCTGGAAAGGAAATGTTGTGAAGTGAGTGAGACAGTTAAATTGAAACCATTTTATCCCTTTGGAGGGTAATAGGTTCTCCTTGTAATTTATTTTTATTCATTATTTCTTTCTTTTAGGCTTGTCTCATTAGCTATATGAACCATCATATTCTTCCCCATCCTCCTAAAGCTCAGGACAAAACTTGAGGTAAGCTTTCCTGGTTGAGAACGAGAGAGGAGGACAGGAGAATAGAGTAGAATACCTCACTAACACGGGCCATTGCTCACGAGAGCCGGGACTCCAGGGAGTGGCAGAGCTCTGGACTGGCCTCCCCAGTGCACAGTGTTTCCACCCCCATCCCTTACTCATTCATCAGTATTTTCTGCCACTCAGGACTGTTGCGGATTTAGTTGGCAGATGCATTGCTTGCTGGCCCTACAAAGTGCTCTTCTGCCATTAGTTTGGTCAGAGTGTTCTGCCATTTTCTCCTTTATCATAATTTGCCGTCACTTTGGTCTCCATGTTGATTGTCACCAAAATTCAGTGCAGAATGTCCTTCAGTTTTCTTAGATTACAGCATGTCTTTCTCTGGAGCCCAAAGAAGTGTCAGCCCATCTACTGATGCAAGAGTCTGACTACATTGGGCATCCTCAAAGCGAGGTGAGGAATGGGCCATTTTCCTGCTGGCATTCCTGAGAAGGTAGGAGGGGGAGGTGAAGTTTAATTTCTTGTTTTCTTTTTTTTGGCGGGCTTCCAGAGCCCATTCAGTCCAGTGTTCATTGCATTGTTAAGGTAGATATATAATCTACTCTTGAAATGGGAATGGAGACTAGTTTCCTATTGATTTTTTTCCCCACTATACTGTGAAGTACGAAGATGGGCAATCTTACTTTTGTTTTAGAGTTCATTTGTTTTCCACTAGTAGTTCTTTAATTATTGCCACTGAAGAAAAGGTAACAAATCAATACTTTCTGGAAATTAATAAAGTATCCCATCAGAAAATTGAGGAAAAGAATACTATACTACATCTACAATCTTCAGGATTCATAACTGAATGGAATGGAGTGTTTTAAAAATCCTTATGCATATGGAAGCAAGTTGAAATTTCATTTTAGCATTGTCATGTAGCCACATATTAGTAAATGTTGAAAACCAGAGTCTCCTACACATTCTCAAGTCCCTCTTCACTTTGGCGCTGTTTCTCAAACATTTTCTTCCAAGTACATAAATGCTGTGATTGTTCTCTTCTGTCTTAGCTGCTCTGGTTTTTACAGTATCACCTATAAAAATTGTTCCTGCTTGGTAGTCGAAGATGGAGCTCTCCCTTTGTCGCTCCTGTGACACCTCCTCTCATCCTACCCCAAACAGTCGTATCAGGAATCTTCTGTGTTTATTTTATGATAAATATGTGGCTGGAAAATGGCCGTTTTCCACATCCAGACTTCTTTCTCGTCACAACTCCACCCAGCAGACCAGTCTATCACAGACTGGATTATCGACACCCACCCTGCAGCAGTTTTTTTTTTCAATCCAGCCCAGGTATGCTGAACCAGAGACTCTCAGCCATGGGGCAGAGCTGCTACTTGCTCTCCCTGTGCCCAGCCACTCGTGAGGCGCCCGGGAGGCATGGCGGGTTCTAGCCCTGGCCTACCACCCCAGCAGAGCCTCACAACAAGCCAGATGACCCCCCTACTCCATGGGGGCCGCCATTTTCCACATCCGGACTTCCCTCTTGTCACAACTCCACCCAGCAGGCAAGACTATCACAGCCCAGCTCGTGCGGCCGCTAAGCGGCCGCGTGGTTCATCAATAATTGCTTTATTTAGAGGTGATTACAAGAGTATGCCACCTGCACGGCAAGCCTGGCAAGCTGCTCATGCCGTATTTGATATGCCAAATACCAGTAACATTTATATTAGGTCATTCCCATGACCTAATATAATGGTTTGAGGCTCTTTATGTTCCTGGAGCAAGTGGATGCCTTTGGGTTCTACTAGCATGAGACAGGACATATGGAGATATTACTGGTGCCCGCTCTAGCAAATAGATGATCAACGGGAAGATAGTGATAGTGATGTGGCTATTGTTCTCCACTGAATGAACCAAGCTACTGGCACTGGCAGTTTCTGAGCCCTCTGTGAAGGCCACCAGGACCCACTCACTGCTTTCCAGGTCACTGAAGGAGGTGCTGGAGTTTTCTCCTCTCCTATGTGGAGCCTGGATTTCCTTTTCTCGGGATCTACTTGTCTTCTTGTTTTGGGGCCTTCCTGTCTTTTGCCCCTCACCCCAAATGTCTTTTTTGGTAGCTGCCTAAGAGACAGTCTGGAAATGAAAGTATTTTGAGATCTGTTTCTGTTCATTTTACTTTATGCACCTGGTTCCTCTAGTTTGCAACCCTTTCCTCTCACTCGCAGAAGCGTTGTCTCACTGCTCTTCATTGTGCAGCTTTGTTGTTGGAAGTGGGATGTTTTGGATTTTGATAAGTTTTGAGTGGGATACATTTTGTTTGGCTTGACTTTAGGATCTGCGTATTATTTTTCTCTTCTTTCCTCCCTCCCTCGCTCATTTCTTGCTTCCTTCCTTTATTTCTTTTTTCTTTAATTTTTAAAAAATTTTAGTAAAAATGTTTTCAGCCATACAGTGTCACAACATTCATCCCTCCACCAGTGCATATTTCCCAACACCAATGTGCCTTGTTTCTCTCCCATACCCACTTCTCCTCTTTCTCCACTTCTTTGGTTCTTGAACCACACGGGCTGTGTTCAGGGCTTATTCGAGGATCACTCCTGATGGACTGAGGGTACCTTATGGGTGCCAGGGATTAAACACAGATTGGCTGGGTACAAGCAACTGCCCGGTACCTGTGTACTGTTGCTCCTGCAAGTAAGGCATAACTTTTTTCAATCCATTATTCTAAAATAAAGTGTGCTTTTTAATTTCCTTGCCATGCTAAATATTTAACAAAGTTTTAATATTTGGAGTTTTTGGAATATCAAATAAAACACGGGTAGCTTGCCAGGCTCTGCTGTGTAGGTGGCATACTCTCAGTAGAAGGCTCTCATCTTGAGCATTTACTGATGAACCTCAATGGGGAAAGATCAGGTTTTCTCTTGGGTGAGCTCTGAGGAGCTGTGGAGTCTGGACGTTGAGAATGACTGAACTCATAGTGTGGGGTTTCTTCTGGCATTATTTGATATGCCAAAACCAGTAACAATTATGAACCTCATTCCCATGTCCTGAAGGAATGGTTTGAGGCTCTTCCTGTTTCTTGAGCAAACAGATGCCCTTAGGCTACACTTGCTTGCAACAGAATGTATAGAGATGTTACTGGTGCCTACTCGAGCAAATCGATGAACAACGGGAAGACAGGTGATACAAGTAAATATTCAGAGATCCAAGTTTAAGACTTTAATTCTTATATATTTTGTCTGAGAATGTATTCCATTCTTTTTCTACTTTCTGAATATCCAGGGTTATTGCTCTAATTTTCTCACTACTTTACTCTTAAGCACTTCATCTTTTCCCTTATTTTCTGGGAGGCTTCTTGATTTTATATCAGTTCCTGTGGCTGATCAAAAAATTTGGAAGTCATGTGTTCTTCTGTTTTCCAAAACATTCCTAGATTTTTGTCTGTAATAACTTCAAGTTTCCTTTTGTATACATGCTGCCAGTATTTTGATTTTCCTTGAGTTCTTACCTCTTTTTGTTTCTTTTCTTTCGTTGTTCTAGGCTTATCTTGGTCTATCTTTTTTGGATTGGTACAAATGACTAAGCAATTAGAAACACTGGGTGGGTGGGGCCGGAGCTTTCCGCTGATTGTCCTTCCTGTGGTCTGATCAGAGGGTGAGCCAGTCCCCTGACAGATGTGTCCCCACACATCAATTACTAGAGCTCTTTCTCTGGAGTTGTTGATTTCCTCTAGAGAATAATCTTCCTATTTCTTGCCAGGACACCTTTCCTGATAGTGAGATAGGAAGTCCCCATAGTTCAGGATATAGGCCTCCACCTAATCCTCTGTCTTCAGCTTTACACCTAATCCCTGACCTCTGAGCGGAAGCTGCTGCTTTATCTTCTTCAGGGAATAAGCCTCCTCCTGTCTCCTGCACAGGAAGGGTCTTCATGGCACTCTGGCTGTCAGGGATGGCTGCGGGGCTTGAAGCTCCAACTGCTTTTTATGTTGCTTTTCAATAGCTTCCATGGGGTTTTCAGTCCTGTCTCAAACCCAGCTTTCTCACTTAGTGGTTTTTACTTGATAGTTTTTTACTTGGAGTATTTTCACTGCGGTCCAAGGCGCCATATCAGATTCTGCAGGGGCAAAGTCGTTTCCTTCGCACCTGTGCTTCATCTCTACAGTTTGAATTTTTTTTTGAGAAGATTTTGTTCCTTTGTTCGTCTGGGGCAGCTTCCACCCATTGCTTTGTTTTCAGCCCTTGCCCTGGCAAACCTTTCAAAACGGATTCATAGAACATCTTCTACTTTCCAATTCTTCTGGTTTGTGTTGGTTTGATACACTTTTTTTTTGCTTATTTCATTTTTATTTAGCTGAAGCTTGGGGCGGGGGCAGGGGGCAATGGCGGTAGTGGTGGTGAAGATGTTAGTGTGTATGTAGTGTGTATGTAGTATGTATGTGGTTAGTAGTGTGTATGTGTATGTTAGTATGCGTAGTGTGTATGTGGTTAATTCACACTTTTCACCAGAGCAGAGTCTAGGCTAATAATTTTCACCTAGTGATGCAGTTTGCGTCTTACCAGCCTGGTGGATGAGAACTCAGGTGTCTAAACTTCCGTGGGTTCCCAGTGCTCTGGGCAGAGAGAAGCTTCAAGAGGATGGAAGCCTTAGAGCCAGTCAGGCTGCCTGGTGAAGCAGCCAGCCTCTTTCTCTTCTCTTGCTCAGGCTTAGGGTCAGCATCTCACAGCAGACTATTTAGGGAATTAATAAAGAGCTTGGCAGAAATAAGCAATTTAAAAACTTGTTTTCCTTTTCACTCTTGTTGTGTATTTACCATAACACATGCCCCTTCCTGTTTAAAACGAAGTAACAACAGATCTTTACACTGAATACCATTTATTCTCTACAAATTATTTAAAACTTCCCATGATAAATTTAAAGGGGATCAAATTGACCAAATAGGGAGAATTTGTGCAGCGTTCTCCCAGGATAGTGGCAAAATGTACATAAAATTGGATTAAACCTCAGAAGTCTGAGGCCTCACTGAATGGATATGGGGAACTAAGACATCCCCACCCCCAGGAGAACATTGCTATGAGGAGCAGTGAGTGGCAGCCACAGTGAAGGTTAAGTGTGAAGTACCCCTACGGGGAAATGGTGGCAGGCTGAGCTGTGGAAAGATCTGAGGCACCAGATGTGCTTGGACCTTTGCCCTGGGGTACATGGAGTTGCTTAAGTAAAAACCCAGCATCCTAACCCTATAATTCTTAAACTACAACCTGGTATGGAAGATAAGTCTAGAGGTGGTAAAGGGACCCGACTCAGTGGCAAGCTTCATCTCACTAGCCTTCTTCCGGGAGGAGTTTTCTCTGATATCTCTTAGAAATGGAAACATCCTGAGAGTAAATTCTTGAGATAAGTTCTAACTGTCCCAAGCTATAGACCACGCAATAGGGCATTCAGTGATGTTTGCTTAAGTCTAGCCAGACACATCACTTCCCAGCCCATGTTTAAATGCCTGCAGAGAACCCAAATGAAATCTAGAGTTGGAAAGTATCCTGTAGACAGCCTGAAGCATTAACCAGTTAGCAGGAGGCACTTGTTGCTTACTGTGCCCACACTCAGCTGTTCATTCCTGGAGGACAAGCTCTGTGACTGAGGCCTTAAATCTGCCTCCCTTTCCCTCCGTTTCTTTCCCTGCACCAGCCCAGCCCTCAGTACATGTGCACCTTACTGAATAACCAGTCCCAGGTACTGGTCCTCTAATACATTCATGGTTTTCATAGTTGTGAAACTGTTTTTGTTTTCCTTCTTGGCGGGGAGGGGCAAACCTGGTGATTCTCAAGGCTTACTTCTAGTTCCGTGCTCAGGGATCACTCCTGATGGGGCGCAGGGGACCATATGTGGTGCTGGGGATCAAACCTGAGTGGACCATATGCAGGGTAAGTGCCCTACCTGTGATTTTGAGCCTTTGATTTCAGCTCAGGTCAGTTCTACTTAAACTCTGTGCCAGAGGGCTCTCCAAATGTCACACTGTTTGACCACAGATGTTTTTCAGGTCACCTTGAACCTGGCACCAACCTTGTTGCCAGGAGCCAGCAACTGTAGATACCTGTGAAGGTCAGCTTGCTTTACAGTTACTATTGCATGTTTATGACAGTGAACCCTTAGTCACTGCCTGTGCCTGTTTGACGTTTTTACCACAGCCACCATCAGGTACCAGTAACTGTGAACTCTAGGTCAAGGCCCAGGTTAGCCAGACCTTGGTGGTGTAGCTTCTGCAGGGCACAAATTTCAGATAGACAAAAAGTCAAAGCCCCAGTCTTTTTTAGAATGTGTGTGAACCCCAAATACATGCCCTCATCACTTCCCTCTCGTATAATATATACAGTGAAACAGAGAAATTCACCTGCAGTCAAGAAGTAAAAGCACACAAAAGACTCCGAGCATGCCAGAGCTTTCTCAATTCCCTGATAAAGTTGTCAAGGAGACAATCTTAATGATGCTCACTGAAGTGAAAATATCAGTGGAAGAGAACTTTTAACAAAGGCATAAAAAACATGAGAAAACTCCAAACAGAAATTATGGAGTAAAGACTGTTATAAATGAATAAGAAAACAGCGCAGTGGCTCAGCAAGAGAATATCTGAAATCAAGGCTTAGATCAATAAGCCCCAGAGCTGGAGAGAGTGTACAGGGTTAAGGCATTTGGCTTACTAGGAATTGAGCCAGCTAGTATAGCATATGGCCCACTGAGCAGCACCAGGGAGCTATTCCTGAGAACCACCCATTGTGCCCTTGTTCCCCCAAACCCCCCCAAAAAAAACCCCAGTATACTTCAGAATAAGGCAGAGGAAAACATCATAAGAAAATAGAAAAACTAAATTTGAAAATGAAGTTTTTAAGTGTATGGGCCCGCATCCAAAGGAACGATACTTGCATCATAGGGAGTCTAGAAAAGGAAACAGAAAGAGGAAGAATTATTTGTTGAAGAAATAATAGCTGAGAACTTACCCCAATTTGAAGGAGGAGACATTTTTGTCCAGAGCTAGGGAAGCTTAAAAAAGTTATAAGCAAATAAGCCCAAATTTTGTAATTAAAAGACATGTTATAATTAAAATGGTAATAGTCAATGATAGAGAATTCTGGGGGGCAGAACAAGAAAAGAAAAAGTTCACATGAAAGGGAGCTGCCATTAGTCTTAGATTAGATTTATTAAAAGAAACTTTTACATGCTAAAGGGGAATGGTATAATAGAACTAACGTGTTGAATGAAATGTTTTCCCAACCAAAAATACTTGGTACAGCTAGTTTGCCAAGTTACATTTGAA
>JAJIBD010010501.1:0-61563 GCA_021461705.1 Cryptotis parvus
TATTCCATAGTGTAAATGAACCACAGTTTCTTTAGCCAGTCCTCTGTTCTCGGGCATTTAGGTTGTTTCCAGATTCTGTCTCTTTGGCCCTTCAGCCACACTCTTTGAAAGGGATGACTCCATGCAGGATACGGTCTAGACCAGTGTGCATGTGGTTAAATTATTCTTTCTGTTGTGGTAGTCGAGTGTAAGCACAGCAGTATCTCATGAAACTGTGTAAGTTTGGGTGTGGTGAGAGCAAGGAAAGCGTGATGCTGTCTTTTTCATTTATCTCATGCGCACCTGGCACAGGGTAAGGCACACAGTAGGTATGTGATGAATATATGTTGAACTTAGCTGGCATCTTTTCCCTTCAAAAATAGTTCATATTCAGAAACAGTCTCATTTGCTCGTTGTTTGGTTCATTCAACAACATTTGCTTGGTATGGAAGATTCAGAGCAGGTTCACGGTTATGTGTGGGAGATGAGGACATGAAGAGAAACAGAGAAGGAAAGGAAGGTAGAGGGAGTCACATCTACAACAAGGTAGTGTCATCAACTGGACCGATATTATATTAGTCTTGGAGACTTTTTTTGGGGGAGCGCAGTTGGCTGTGCTTAGGCTTACTCCTGGCTCTGCACTTAGCTATCACTCTTGGAATGCTCAGGGAATCATATGGGGTGCCAGGGATCAAACCTGGGTCAGCCACATGCAAATCAAGTGCCCTACTTGCTGTACTAAAACCCCATCTTGAAGACTTTTCACATTGGAAATATATATGCTGGTTTCATTCTGATAAAAAAAGCCAAAGTTGGAACAGAAAATTTCCTTTTATTCCAACAATATGGTTTACTCTAATGTCATCTGTTTGTAAAATAGCCTCAAAATTTAAGGCAGAGACACACGAAGAGAGTTGTTTGGTTCCATCTATGGCACAATAAAGCACATCACATCATTTTTTGGTTTCCCAGTGCATATAAAAGTTGTATGTGCATGATTCTGTAGTCTGCTAAGTGTGCAATAGCATAATATTGACAGAGAGAAAACCAATATATATGCCTTAATTAAACGTGATAAAGACACAGAGGGAACAAATGCTTTTTGGGAAAAATGGCCCCGAAGCAACACAGGCTTGCCACAATTCTCAAATACATAAAGAGACACCGAACTTCTGAAAAGCACTATAAGGCAAATTAAAATAAAACAAGCTATGCCTGTCCAACATTTTTAATATGCTGTATGGTGATTTATGAAGCTTCCCCCTTAAGCCAGGTACCAGGCTCTGAAACATGCAGCTGTGAATAAAATAGCCCGAGGAGGAAATGCTTTCACTTTCTCGGTGAGTGCACTGTTCTTTCTGGCAGTGGAGTCGCCTGGGCAAACGGATCTTATCTGTGGAGCCTAATCGCTTCTGGGGCCACTTTCCCTTTGGCTGGCAGCCCCTGCTTCCTTGGCAGTGACCTTGTTTTCTCTCAGTCCCTGGTCATGTGCAGTGAGTGGACCCAGACCTCCTGCAAGACGATGTGGGGCCACAAATCCTGGCCCTGAGATCAGCTCTGCTGGCCCGGCTGATAAACCCGCTCTTTCAAGGACGGTTTTATCTCTGGAGCAGGACTGCCTCTTTGCACAGGCAGATGGGAATGGGCTTTAGACCTTGGCTGTTGGGAGATAGTCCCTGCCCCGTGGGGCTTGTGAACCCTTGAACCGTGACTGGTGTCCAGGAGCCCTGCCTGGAGTATAGAGTGCTTTGGGTTTTGAAGCTCTGGTGAGACAAACAACTCTCTTAGGAATTTCAATTTTATTGATTAATGTCAAAATGATTTAGTTGGGATTTATTCTTTAAAATTAATTTCCCTTGCTTTACTATTAAAAGAGTATGGATACCAGAGAATTAAAAATTACATATGAGACTAATGTTTTACCCTGAGACTCATGGTCTTGAGCAGATTCCATCCAAACCCCCAATCACCAAGCATTCCCCTGGAAATCTGTTTTCATTAATGAATAAACGAATGCCCCCCTGCAAGTGATTTCAAGGAAACTATTGCCCACTTAGAGAGTTCCAGACCCGCCCCTTCCAGAAGTTGTGTCACCCACATTGGAAGCTCTGATCTAGAGGATTATCGGACGTTAAGAGTCCTTTTGATCAACTCTTTTCCCCTTCAAGAAGACCCACTGGCTCCCAAGGTACAGGGAACCAGCACCTGCGGTGGACTGTACAGGTCTGGAGTCAACTCAGTTTTCACTGTCACTAGCCAGAGTTTATCTTCCGCCCTGAGTTTAGTCTACAGTGCCTGATGTTGCCTGTATAATCAACCTTCTGGTACCCTCTACTCTGCAGCTACCTCGAGTCAACTCTAAACCGACTCAATACAATTTTTATTCTCAGTGTCCCTGGGCATTTTGGGGAGGTGCCTCCTAGAAGTGTTCAGTGAGCGCAGACGTCCTGGGGCTAGTTCTGGTGATACTCAGTGAGCTGGACTGAACGGTTCGAGGCTAGGGGCTCAGCAACCAGATGTTGCTTGGTCCAGGAGCACTGGAGGCATCCACCTGGCACTCAGCGGTCAGCAGGGCCATGCCCAGCATGCCTTGGGGTTTCCAGGGCTGCACACGTGGTGCCGGGAGCCTTCAGTATGGGGGGGTCCAACCAGGTTCTTGTGCATGCAAGATATGTGCCTTTGCTCCCCGTTGGTCCTAGAATGTGGGAGTTTTCTTGCCTGCCTTTGAGTGTTAGTCATATGTATCCCCCAATCATCTGAATATCAGGACTGGATGAAACACTCTTGTGCATTCTGCACCTGAGAGCCATCTGAGTCAGCTTGTCTGGGTGGAGTTGAGCCCACTCATAGTTCACTTCCAGCTGCGTAGTCCCTCCCCCATCTTCCTAGCTGCCAAGTATTTGTGTTGCATCTGAGAAACATTTTGGTGCATTATTTTTTAGCAGCATGAGGGTTTGCTCTACTCTGGTGATGCCTGAGGGCTATTACTGTCTCTGTGCTCAACAGTGCTAAGGGATTGAACTGGGGTCGGCTGCATGCAAAGCAAATGTCTTACTTCCTGTACTATCTCCCTGTCTCTTTCCATTCTTGAACTGGATGAAGAGGCTGGTTGCTTTTCCTGTTGTCCCTGGTTTAATTTTTTTTCTGGTAGTTCTGGGTATCCCAGGGTACCCCAACATTGCCTGCTCCTTCCTGTGTTCCTGCCTCGCTCAACTTTTTCTTGAGGAGGTGGCGCTGTCTCTGATTCTTTATGTGACTTCCCCTTTCTGCTGCTTGCCTGAGCTTGGAGTGGTCTCTGCAAGCCTCACCCCTGTCCGTGATCTGCTCTGGCATTTTGCAGATGATAAGGGTAGAGCCAACATTCTTGTACTCCCTGGACACAGCCGGCACAGTGTCTAGGCTTGTGGACTTGCCCAACAGAGTGATTTCAAAATCTCAAAATGAGCTATTAGCTTTAAAGGCTTAAAAACTGGATCTTAACTGATGTGGCAATTTTGTGTTGTGTAAACAACTATATAGTTATTTAGGAATGAAGATACATTAATATAACATAATCACACATCTCTCACCAATGTGCAGTATAATTTATGTGCAAACATGAAATAAGGTTAAACATTTAAGCTCTTTTCCACATGTTGTATGCAATATTTAAGCTGTTTCATGGTTAACATGATGCAAGGGGAGGTCTCTGGAAATTAGACATCCCTGAGGTCAAATTGAACCCCCCACAAACTTCCTTCTTTCCTTTTCTCCTTGACAGTAGAGATGAGAGCCATGAGTGCACCTTTATTTGAAACGCTTTGTGGGGGGTAAATATGGGGCAGACACCTGAAGGAAAGGGCTGCATGTTGCTCCTTCTTTTTCTTCATGTTGCTCATTTCTGAATTCCCAGTGTGTGCATCTTCTTGAAGGAGGTGCTCTGGAATGGCGGTGCCTGCCACCAGGACCACACCAAGCACTGCTGGTCTAGTCATGTAGTGCTGGCAATAGAACCCAGGGCCCTGGGTATGCCGGGCACATGCTCCCGCCCCTTGAGCCATGCTCCCAGTCCCAGAACTTTGGACTGAATTCATTACAGTTCAAGAAAAGAAAAAAAAACATTAGATTGTGCCTGAAGGCTGATGCTTTCTTTCTCTTGAAACACCAGCATATGTTGGTTTTTAAAAACCACTAACATGAATAAACTGGCCCCCAAATTTTTTTACTTCAACCCTTAGCTGAGCTCTACAAAAGAAAAACATCTGGAAGTTAATGTGCAGTTTTCACAATTTGAGTTTAAATTATATTCAGGTCAGTCTCTGTAGAGACTTTGTATATGGTCGTGACAACACACTTATCTGCAAACAGGTTTGCATGCACCATCAAGACCATAGAGTGATAATAAATATATATGTGATAATAAATATGTTGGGTGGTAAAGATAACGATTTTCTTGCCACCATGGAATTATTGTTAATTCTTCTCTAAGAGAAATTAGTTGAAGTAGCATTTGCTAATAGATGAGATGGTTTCTGCTGCAGAGTAGACAGTATTTAAATATAGACCATGTTGGCGCAGGAGGCGATGAATAGCCCTGAATTGGCTGAAGGTGGAGAGAGGGGGGTGGTGGTTTAGGATTATTTTCACTTGCAACTGTGTGATTATTTCAGACAGTCTCACTTTGGAACTCTAGCTCAAGGATATGATACCCAGTGTGGAGAAAAACAATATTTTATGTTCAAATGCTTTTTTTAATTTTGATAAAAAGAAAAACAACAACTAATGGCCACATGAAAAACATCTAAATATGGTTGAAGTTAAATATGATGCTCTAATTAGATAGATTTTTACAGCCTGTGGACATGGGAAACTGTTTATAATATATCATTAAGTAAAAACAATTGTGAGAAAATTATGGTACAATATGTGTATAAACATGAAAATAAGTTGAGAAAAGAATTCCCCAAGACTTTTTAACGGCTCTTTCTTTTTAAATTTTATTGGGTTAATTTTTTTTAATTGTTTTTGTTTTAAAATTATAGTTGTGAAGTCTACTCTCCAAGACTGACATTCTATTATTTTATATGCATGAATACAAACGTCACCCAATTAATTAAAATCACCTCTGTCTCATGTGACTGTTTTGCTGCAGTGGATTGACGAAAAGTGTATAACAAGCAAAGAAAAAGCCCTTCTTTATTAATAAATACAAAAACAATACACAAATTTGTCCTTAAGAAGTATTCTTTCAAGTTGTATTTCTGCAGATCTGAGCAATGACCGTGAATAGCAGAACAGTGGCGGAATGGCCTGCAGAGTTCTCAGCATGTCAGTGCCATCTCCGCCAAGCTCTTTTTTGCTAAATGCAGCCAGGCTGCAGGTGAGGCTGGAATCCTGCCACAGACTTAGAACCTGAAACTTTTATGTACTCTAACCTTGTTGTAAGTGTTCCCATTCTAGTAATCTAGAACTTGAGAGCAGTCATGGGTTGCTTCCTTCGGGAGGATGCTCTGAGGATTAAATCAACTATGCAGAAGATGTTTTGAGGAACCAGAGCATGACATAGCGGTTGCCCATGCCCTACCACGGTTCAATCCCCAGATTCCCATATTGTCCCCTGAGCACTGCCAGGGAGTAATTTCTGAGTGCAGGAATAACCCCTGAGCATTGCCGGGTTTGACAAAGAAAAGAATGCTTTGAGGAAAAATAAAGACTCAGACCCACCCAAAGGACAAACCCACAGATAACCCTATGGAATAGGCTAGGCAAGCAGCAGGTGTAAGCTGTGAGGAAGTGGGGTGGGGGGGGATCTGAAACCTGGGGCAGACACTGCATGATACATCCAAATCTGTCTTGAAGCCATTTTCTGGTGAATAAATATAGCTGTTTAGATAGATAGATACTGCTCTACTAAGCCACACAATGAAGGCATGTTTGACTTTTCAGAGTTGTGGTTGTTTTCTCTAGATTTCCAGGAAGATTAAAGCAGAGCCTACGTGAAACAATGTCTGTATCCTCTTTCACCTTCTTTTCTTGCCTACAGTTTTGTTTTGAATTGTTAGTGAGCATGCAGCAAGCCCTCGTTTTGGACACAGTGAGACATGGCTCATGGTCTCCTGACACCTCTCATGGTCTATGCGCATATCTTAACTTGCACAGTTGGAACCTGACTGTATGTTCATCAATTATATTGATCTTTCAGAAAGCCAACTATTTCTTTTATTCCTTTTCAGTTTATGATTTTATTGATTTCCCTCTCAATTTTGGGTCTTCTGTAAAATTTAGGCTTCAATGGCTCTTTTTTTTTAGTAGCTCTAGTTTCTGAATGAAATTTAGAGTGTTGATTTTATATCTCTCTTCCCATCTATTTAATTTTATTTCTTTTTTTATTTGGCTTTTTGGGTCACAATCAGCAAAGTTCAGGGGTTACTCTTGGCTCTGCACTCAGAAATTACCCCTGGTGGTTCTTGGGGACCATATGGGATGCTGGGAATAGAATCGGTGTCTGCCACATGCCAGGCAATTACCTTACACACTGTACTACTGTGCGCTCCAACCCCACAATGTGTGTATTTTAATTTATTTTTTAAAATTCTTTCTTTATTTTTAATTCATGTATTTTATTGTCACTGTCAAACATTTCCTTGTGAGCTTTTGTTTAATTCTACATGTTTTAAAATCTTAAAAATTCCATTCTATTTATTTATGTATTATTGTTCATCTTGAAACTTGCTTTTCTTTGGAGGGGTACTACGCTTTTATTTAGAGTGATGGTGTTTAGTCCATAGATATTTGAGAAATTTTCAGCGTTTTTTTCTGTGACTGGATTCTAGTTTATCGCAACTGTGATATGCGAGCATACTTTGTATACTTTTCTGTTTTATTTATTTATTTTTTGATTAATACTTTTTTATACCACCGTGAGATATACAATTACAATGTTGTTCGTGTTTGGAGGTTTCGGTCACATAGTGTTCCAGCACCCGCCCTCCACCAGTGCTCATATCCCACCACCAATGTCCCCAATTCCCTCCCCCTCCCATAGCCTGCCTAAATGGCAGGTTCTTTATCTCTTTTCTTTCTCCCTCTCTCTCCCTTCCTTCTCCTACACATTGTGGGTTGCACTACATACACTTGGAAGCCATCATGTGCATTTTTTTGCCTGTAGTAATGCTCAGTTCTATGTTGGTATCAGCCCTTTCGACATTTATTCACACATTGTTCCCTTCTCTGTCTTACCTAACCTCTGACTCCCTCACATTTGTGGTAATTTCCAGTTTTGGTAAGATCACCTGATATATTTATGTCATGTAAATAAATGCAGTTATTCTATGTCTCTCTCTTTCCTTCTAATTTCACTCAACATGATCCTTTCCATGTCCATCCATTTAAAGGCAAATTTCATAACTTCATTTTTCCTGACAGCTGCATAGTATTCCATTGTGTAGATGTACCACAGTTTCTTTATCCAGTCATCATTTCGGGCATACTGGTTGTTTCCAAGTTCTGGCTATTGTGAATAGTGCTGCTATGAAAATAAAAGTAATAAAAGTGCGGATTGTGTTTCCGCTGTGTGTTTTTGGCTTCCCAGGGTATATTACCAGGAGTGGTATGGCTGGGTCAAAGGGAGTTCGATTTCTAGTCTTTGGAGGAATGCCCATATTGTTTTCCAGAAAGGTTGTACAAGTCGACATTCCCACCAACAATGTATGAGAGTCCCCTTTTCCCCACATCCAAGCCAGCACTTGTTACTTTTACCCTTTTGAATATGGGCCAGTCTCTGTGGTGTGAGGTGATATCTCATTGTTGTTTTGATTTGCATCTCTCTGATGATTAGTGATTATGAGCATTTTTTCATATGCCTTTTGGCCATTCAAATTTCTTCCTTGTCAAAGTTTCTGTTCATCTCTTCTCCCCCATTTTTTATGGGGTTGGCTGTTTTCTTATATACCTGTACCAGTGCCTGATATATCCTGGATATTAACCCCTTATCAGATGGGTATTGGGTGAATATTCTTTCCCATTCTGTGGACTGCCTTTGTATCTTAGTCACTGTTTCTTTTGAGGTGCAGAAGCTCTTTAGTTTCATGTAGTCCCATGTTTATGTTTTCTTCTAGTTGCTTTGTTAATGGTGTTTCACCTTTGAAGATGTCTTTAGCTTCAATGTCGTGGAGGGTTTTTCCTATATTTCTTCAATGTGCTTAATGGATTCAAGTCTGATATTGAGATCTTTAATCCATTTTGATCTGATTTTTGTGCAAGGTGTTAGACACAGGTCCAAATTCATTTTTTTACATGTAGCTCTCCAGTTTTCCCAGCAGCACTTGTTGAAGAGGCTTTCCTTACTCCAGTTTGGACTCTTAGCACCTTTATCAAAGATTAACTGATCATGTCTTTGAGGGTGGGTGTCAGGATACTCAACTCTATTCCATAGATCCACAGGTCTGTTTTTATTCCAGTACCACGCTGTTTTTTATTTCTGCTGCTTTGTAGTACAGTTTGAGGTTTGGAAAGGTGATGCCTAACATGAAACATGAGAACCTAGAAGAAATGGATAAATTCCTGAAGTCCTATAACCTCCCAGGATTGAAACAAGACCTCCAATACCTGAATAAGCCTATCGCCATCGAGGAAATTGAAACAGTAATTAAAAGTCTGCCCAAACATAAAAGCCCAGGTCCAGATGGTTTCACTAGCGAATTCTACCAAACCTTTAAGGAGGACCTACTGCCTGTCCTGTTCAAGCTCTTCCAGGAAATAGAAGAAACAGAAACACTCCCCAAACAGCTTCTACGAGACACAGATCACCCTGATACCCAAAGCAGGGAGAGACAACACAAAGAAGGAAAATTACAGAACAATCTCCTTGATGAACATAGACTCTGAGATCTTCAACAAAGTACTAGCAAACAGAATCCAAAGACTCATCAAAAAGATCATACATCATGACCAAGTAGGATTCATCCCGGGAATGCAAGGATGGTTCAACATTTGCAAATCAATCAACATAATACATCATATCAATAAGAGAAAAAATAAAAACCATATGATCCTGTCAATAGACGCAGAAAAAGCATTTGACAAGATCCAGCACCTATTCATGATTAAAACCATCCAGAAAATGGAAATTGAAGGAACCTTCCTCAAAATAGTCAAAGCCATCTACCAAAAGCCCACAGCGAGTATCACTCTCAATGGGGAAAAATTGAAAGCCTTCCCCTTAAGATCAGGAACATGACAAGGTTGCCCTCTCTCACCTCTTTTATTCAATATAGTACTGGAAGTACTCACCATAGCAATCAGAGAAGAAAAGGACATTAAGGGCATCCAGATAGGCAAGGAAGAAATCAAGCTATCATTATTTGCAGATGACATGATATTATACTTAGAGAACCCTAAACTCTCGACCCAAAAAACTCTTAGAAACAATAGATATGTATAATAGAGTTGAAGGGTACAAAATCAATACCCAAAAGTCAGTGGCTTTCCTATACACAAATAATGAAAGAGAAGAAAGGGATATTAAGAAATAAATTCCATTCACAATTGTACCACAGAAAATCAAATACCTAGGAATCAGCTTTAACCAAGTGTGTAAAGGACCTATGCAAAGAGAACTACAAGACACTGCTTCAAGAAATAAAAGAGAACACGAAGAAATGGAAACACATTCCCTGCTCATGGATGGGGAGAATTAACATTGTCAAGATGGTAATACTCCCTAGAACTTTGTACAGATTCAATGCGGTTCCTATAAGGATACCCATGAAATTCTATAAAGAAATTGACCAAACACTCCTGAAATTCGTATGGAATAATAAACCCCCACGGATAGCTAAAGCAATCCTTGGGAAAAAGAAGATGGGAGGCATTACTTTTCTGTTTTGTCTTTTATATTAAGATGTCTTTTAAGGCCTAGGAAGACCCACTGGAACTAGAGAAAGCTTTTTCTGCTGTAGGACTGAATATTTTGTGTGCTAAGTAGATCAAGTTGATTTTAATCTATTCAATCCTCAACTGATTTTATGCCTGCTAAATCTGTTATGCTGAACAGAGTGATGAAATAAATGTTCAACTATAATAGTGAGCTTTGTCTATTTCTCCATCAGGTCTGTAAATTTTTGCTTCCATATTTTTAAGTGGGGGAGGGGGAAAGGTTGGCTACACGGTGGACATAAATGTGACCCATATTCAAACCCAGAACTTCATGGTTCCCGTGCACCAACAGGGACAGCCTCCAAACACATTTAACAATACGTACTGTATTTCTTTTTAAAACTATACAATGAACTTGTTTTCTACGTTGTTTAAAGTCATAAGATTTCTTTCATTATTCTCTGGGATAATGCCTCTTTTCTAACACACGGCTTATTTTTGTGCCTGTTTCTGTACACAATCAGGGAAATCAATTGACCTTTTTTTTGATTAATTGACTCTTTATGAGCTGGGCCAAGCCTAAGAAAAAACTACATGTTTATGAGTTATTTCTTAGAATTAAGAATGATGGTAGCATTAGCCAAATGGCTTTCATTACAAGAGAAGAAAAAATGATTCAGTCAGTGCATTTTATGAGGCAATGGGTCTTTTCCCTATCTATAGTTTGAGAAATATCTTCTCCACTGAAGAATGAGTTTTATTTTCCTGTGGAGAAGACAAATGTGAAATAAGTAACAGCAGGATAACTCAAAAGTGATGTCCACGGGGCCCTCTGTCTTCCAGTGTGCGGGATGATTAGTGGACAATGACTGTAAACAGAGATTGCTTTATGGAAGCCAGACAAGACCCCTATTCAGATTAAAGTCAAACGTCACACACATGCAGAAAGCCTTCACTTAGAGTGACTGCAGAAGCGGCAAGGCATGGAGTTACTCTGAGGTTTCAAATAACAACTTGAAATTTCAGTGGCAGCTAAGAGGCAGTTCTCCCCAGAAATGGGAAGATTGAGGAGAAGCAAAAGGTTTGCCATTTGTATCCCTATTATATTTGTGTGTGGAGGGAATTGTAGGTAAGTGGGAGGTTTTGTCCTTGTGATTTTGTTTTCATAAGTAGTTGACAGATTGAATCCCCATTCCTTATGGAGAAGGTGATAAGGAAAGAAAGGGTAGGCGCCACTGATTCTGTTCCTAGGGGGGAATAACCTCATTGTAAGCATTTTCTTCAGGGAATCAGAAATGAAAAGCAATGGGGTCTTTATGTAAAATTGAAATTCAGTTTGCAACATGATGTTTTTATGAGATTATATTTGAACCAAAACACACATACACACACACACAAACACACACAATTTGCAGTCAGTTTGTACCAATTGTATCCATTGAGAAAAATATATACTACATAAAATTTAGCATCAAAATATAAAGCTATAAATGCAGAAAGTAAATGCAGTAAAATGTGTTTAAGTTGAAGTGATCATAGCAGATTTGACTTTACATTTGCCTAGAAAATGTGTGAGGTTCGAGTTTAGGGCCTCAAAGGACAGCACAGTGGTTAGAGCACTTGTCTTGCACATAGCTGACCTAGGTTTAGTCTCCAGCACTCCATATGGTCCCTCAAGCATTACCAGACGTGATCCCTGAGTGCAGAACCAGGAGTAAGACTGGCTTACCAAGACCCAAAAATGAAGGAAAACTTGTGATTGTATAATTTGCTTGCTCTAAATAGGATTGTTCTATTGCCTGTTGTATGAATATTTTTTTTCTCAGATATTTCTTCCTACCAGTCCCTGCATCCATCTCATTTTTCACTTCTATGGATGAAACTATATTGCTTATTTATCTGTCTTTAGATGAACATTTCTCTGCCTTTTTCTGGCTGTGGACCCATTCAAAACTTGCTTCCTTTCTGTGGCCACTTGATCCTACTGATTTTCCCTATGGTGTTGTGCAATACTCCCCTCACCCTATTTATTCTGTTTTTATCTATGGGCCCCTTGGAATACCCTGAGTAGGTATATAGCTCTTGGTTGGAAAGTAACTGCTTTAGCAAGATAATCAATAATTTCTAGTTCTTATTCTTGCTAAGAATGCTATTACATTTTTACATCTATATGAATTATTTTCATTGTTTATTTATAAGTGCTTAGGATAGCATACATGTGTGCACATTTTACTTATTTGTTGTTATTTTATTTGTTTTGGGGGTGGTCACACCTTGCTGTGCTCAGGGAAAATATGGGTGCCAGGCATAAAACTTGGCTTGGTGGTTTGCTAGGCAAGTGCTTTCCCTGCTGTATTACTGCTCCAGCCCGGTGTGCACATTTTATATTTTGATGCATTTCCAAATTGTGTTCTAAAATGTCTTCCATTGTTGTAACCATTAACAAATGAAGATATAGAGAGATACCTTAGGGGCTATGGTTACTTTACTGGCTATACATTGCCCAGAGTTGAGTTCTCAACAGTACACAGCCCTCTTAGCACCCTGAGTGAAGTCCTGGAGATTTGGGAACCACTGAGTGACCCTGATGACCCAGTATTGCTGGACCCAGGTATTCACAGGAGTAACCCTGTGCTGCTTAATATTATTTGGGAGTGACTCCACCTCCTCATGCCCCAAATATGTGAAACTTCCTCTCCTGCTACCCAACAAATATTGAGAGTTGGTTTTATTTTTGTTTTTTTGTGCTGTGCTCATCAGTGCTGGAGTCTACATCTGCCTCAGAGCTCTGGGTTGCTCCCAGGTACTCAGGATACCTGGATTCAAACCAGACTCCCCTGAAAACAAAGCAGATGCTTCAGCCTCTTGAGCTGTTTCAGCTCCAATGCATACTGAGTTTTTATCCAGAAGTATTTAATGTTTAACTACTGCTGATCTAAAAAGTGAGATAAAGCATTTTTAACTCCAATTCTTAAAGGTGACAGACAATTTTGTTTAAATGTTAATCATGAACTATTCATATCCTTTACTTAGTTTTTATTGCTCCATTCATTCAATCATTCATTCATTCATTCACTCACTCACTCTTTCACCCTTTCACTCTTTCACTCATTCATTCACTCACTCATTCATTCATTCATTTGTCTGTTTGTTTATTGCTTTCTGGGTCACATTCGGCAGTGCTCAGGGGTTATTCCTGGCTCTACACTCGGGATTTACTCCCGGTGGCACTCAGGGGACCATATGGGATGCCAGGGAGTTGAACCCATGTCAGCCACGTGCAAGTCAAACGCCCTCCGCACTGTGCTATCGCTCTGGCCCCCTATTGCTCTAATTATACTGATTTTTTTTTTTTTTTTTTTTTTTTTTGGGGTCACACCGGCGATGCTCAGGGGTTTCTCCTGGCTCTGCACTCAGGAATTACTCCTGGCGGTGCTCGGGGGACCATATGGGATGCTGGGGATTGAACCTGGGCCCGCATGAGCCGGCCGTGCAAGGCAAACGCCCTACCCACTGGGCTATCGCTCCAGCCCCTGATTCTTTTTCCTTTATCAATTAGATGTATCCTTTTTGAGGGGGTGGGGAGCTGTTAGCAATGCACAGTCAGGGATAGAAAGTAGATAGCCCAATGTAAGGCAAGTGCCTCATCCCTGATTTATCCTTTCACCTTCCACTCCACTCCGTTCCTGTTTATCCCTTGAGGTTCTTCTTTGGACCTTGAGTCATCCGCTTGTTTATTATCCATTCCCAGAGTAAGGCCCAGCAATTCTGAAGCTAGACTTGAAGCCCCAATGTGGTGTCTGTCCTCTCTCAGAACAGCCGTCTCCCTCTGCTGGGTCTGGAAACATCTCTGCCTTATAGGCACACAGCTTGCTTCTAGGAAATGGGCCATTTTTTTCTTCTTAGCATTCCCACACAGAGGATCCCAGGTCCAGCTTGATCCAGGGTCCTGCTATGTTTGGCCTCTGAGCAGCAGAAGGGGGTTGGGGAGTCTTGGTCTTACACTCTCACTGGCTGCTTGGCTTTAGGGCTCCCACAGGTTACTGGCAGGCCCTGGTTTTGGAGAATCCACCTTGAGGTTTCTGACACTGATTCTCTTTCTCTGAACTGAGCCTGTGTTGCAGGTATTGGTGGAGGGGAAGGGATGAGGGCTCAAGCTTCACTGTCGGCTCCTTCCCTTCCGCTTGGCACCCACGTGCAGTTGTGCTCGTTGTTCTCCAGACTGTGTGTACCTGCTTGTAGGCACAGATGGCTTCTCACAGTGCCACTCGCTCACCTGCTGTGAACACCCGCAGTCAGCAGAGCAGTTTGGTGCTGGAGAACGAGGCACCTGTCAGGGGCATGACCTGAAAACATCTTTGCCTTATCTCCCTTCCTCCCTGCTCCTACTACCTTCCTCTCTTCAGGCCTCTCTCATTCCTTCCTTACTTTCATTCTGTCTTCAGATGCTTTTTTTATTTATTTCTTTTAGTTTTATTATACCACCATGAGATGAACAATTACAAAACCGTTCATGATAGGGTTTCAGTCATACAGTGTTACAACACCCATCCCTCCACCGCTGTACATTTGCCAACACCAATGTCCCTAGTTTCCCTCCCCACACCCAGCCTGCCTCTATGGCAGACACTTTTCCTCTCTCCCTGTCTCTCTCTGCATCGTGGTTTGCAGTCCATACACTGAGGGTTCTCGTGCATATCTCTTTACTACTTTCAATTCTCACTTCTAGTCTAGCAATACCATTTCCAGCTATTATTGGCAAACTGGTTCCTTCTCTATTTTACCTAGCCTCTATAGATTAGGGAGTACACTTGTAAATTCCAACCACTGACAAGTCTTCCTGTCTTCTGGCCTTGGATATTAGTCTCATACTATTTTCTTTTTTAAATCCCACAAATTAATTCTGTCAACCTATATCTGTCCTTTTCCTTCTAATTTCATCAACATGATACACTCTACGTCCATCCATTTATAGGCAATTTTCATGATTTTATTTTTTAGAAAAAAATGGAGTCATGGAATTTGCCTCAAATGCTTAGTGAATTCTAACTTCCTGCTGCTCTTGTCACCACCTAACTTCGACTGATCCTCCAGGCCTATTCCTCCACACTCCTTATCTCTCTTTGCCTAATTTCATTCAGATTTCACTTACAATGTCGCCTCTTCAAAGGAAGCTTGCAGAACATGCTAAGATAATTCTTTTCTTTTTCTTTACCTTATTTTATTATAATGTCTATCTCTGATATATGTATATATACATATATGTTTGATATATATGTATGTGTGTAAATATATATTTGTGTGTGCCACAAAGTTCTTAGGGTCTGGTGTGATTGCCCTTTATATTTTTTTTCCTAAGATTTATTTTAGTAAAATGAGTCCTAATCTACCTAGAATTCACTAGTGGGAGGCATCACTGCTTTGCTGTATATATAATTGGTGAAAGAAATATATGAGTAAAGTAGTTTTAATGTCAGCCATTGCACTGGGTTCGCTTTCTCAGGTTATTGCAAATGATAGACTGCTGTATTCATAATTTGATGTTATGTTGCATCCTCATTTACATAAGGGGATGAATTAATTATATTACATTGAATAGAAAATGAAATAGAAAATGCTACCACCTTATGAAATGAGCATTTCAGTACTTTAATATGATAATAAAAATAGTCATTATTAAAAATATAGAAATGCCCAATAAGTAGCTCAAAGGATTTGGTTTGGCATGCATGTTCCTACATGGAGTCCATCAAAACAGGTCCTTGTCTTAGCTGTCTCTGTCACACTTAGGAAGTACTGGAAGTAGCGCAGAAAAGGAGTTGATGCATGAAGAATCTCACTACAGGTGTTTCTGCTAACGCCAACACATGTACTCCAGTGTTTTCTGCAGAACCCTGCACAAAAATGAGAAGATTTGGGGGAAAATACCCGGCAGGGGACGGCACTGATCATGCACTGTCTATACAGCTTTGTAAGCAGAGCACTCCTAAGAGCAAATTTGGTGCTCAGGCCCTTTAACGATGGCCAGCAGCCTCCACAGCTTATGTGGAATACATGGGTATGAAAATCTCCCGGAAGTGCTGTCAGCCTTTATTCCTGTGTGTTTGTGGTGGTGATGCACTACACATCTAAAATAGCTTCCTGATGGCGAGGCTCTGGGAAGGGGTCTCTGCAGCCTCCCGACAGCCTGAAACCATTGCAGGTTGACAGCACACCTATCTGGGCAGAGAGCTCTGCATGCAATCTCCTTCTCTAAGTCTTTTTATAATGCAGCTAAAAATGCCTCTGGTTGCCAGTGCACCAGCTGAGCAGAGAGCTTTTCTTTCTGGCTGATAATTCTATTTAGTGCGTTTTTCAATCTCTGGGGAAATGACAGAAGTAAGAGAATAAGAGAGACTATATTGTATTGTCTTTTGTTTGAAGCCCCTAGATTTATTGCCAAGAAATGGTAGAGAAGAGATGTGCAAAAATTAAAAATCTAAAAAAAATCATATTTTCTAAAATCTGAATCTCAATCCAGTCAGGACCCAAAAGGAACTGCTCCCTGCAAGCAGAGGGGCGTTATGTCTACACTGGAGTGGGATCAGGGCTCTCTGCTTTAACATGGACCTCAGCAGCCAGCTCCACAGCACTGCGGGAGTGGCAGCTTTCTCAGGCTGCATGTGGACAGAGCTTCCAAATGGACACGTGGGTTTATCTACTAGAATCTCTCAGGTCTATTTAAATCTAAGCATGCTCTGCTCTCTTTTTGAAGTGAGTAAAGGACATAATTGATTTCTTCTCCTTTGATCCCCAACCAAAGGCACCTATAAAGAAGCTGAGTTCAGATGCTAACACTGCATTCCTGAGAGCAGAGACTGTGCTCTAGAAAAAAGGGAATTGGAGAAATTCTGGTGTTATTGTGTCTTTGCTCTTACTTTTCAGTTGCTACTATTTATCTTTTGTAGTCACAGATTCTTTGAGATATGGTTACCATATTATAAAATTCACTAATGAACAGTGACTTTCGTTCAGCTCACCAAGAATTGCAATTACCTCACCATTTCAATTCCACTACCTATCTGGCACTCCTTATTCTCACCTGAAAGCTACTATTTATGTTCTGTCTCTACGGATTTGCCTTTCCTGCAGATTAAATGTACAAGCTTTCATGTCCTGTGTTTTCAGGTCTGTCATAGTATGATGTGTTTAAAGTTTCTACATGTAATAGCATGGAGCAATACTTCATTTTCTTTTAACATCAAATTCATTGCAGGGATATACCACATGTTGTTTATACATTCAGAAATTGATAGCCGCTTGGATTATTCCATTTGAATATTGCTGTTCCGAACATTCGGGTTTGCAGTATTGTGTGTGAACACCCAAGACAATTCCGTATGGTGACACTTCATTTAGCATGTTAAGATATGGCTAGATTATTTTCCAAAGCACTGCATCATTTTCTGCTCACAGCAGCCATGTGGAAGTGAACAAACTGTATCCTCACCCACACTTGTATTGTCTGCCTTTTGATCGTGCCATTCCAGTGGGTGCAAAGTGGTATCTTGTGGTTCCATTTGCATTTTACAATTTTAATAGTTTTTTAATTTTTTTGCTTTTTTGGGTGACACCTGGCAATGCTCAGGGGTTACTCCTGGCTCTGTACTCGGGAATTACTCCTGGAGGTGCTCAGTGGACTATATGGGATGCTGGTGATCAAACCTGGGCCGGCCACATGTAAGGCAAATGACCTACCCTTCGAGACTATCGCTCCGGCCCCCAGTTTACTAGTTTTAATATGTCTACTTTTTTTTATTTTTTGGGGAACCACACCCGGGTTGTGGGGTTAATGCTTAGGGGTTATTCCTGGCTCCACACTCAGGAATTAATCCTGGCAGTGCTCAGGGGACCATATGAGATGCTGGGGATTGAACCTGGGTTGGCTGTGTGCAAGGCAAACACCCTACCCACTGTGCTATTGCTCCGGCCCCATAGTTCTAATATTTTAATCTGATCATTGTTTTGCAGAATTGTGCTTCAAATACCTTGCCTGGTTTTAAATTTTGGTCATTAGTCTTTCATTGATTGAGTTTTAAGTATTTTTTAATCTGGGTATCAGGCCCTTTTTGATAAAATAATCAGCAAATGTTTTCTCTTGTGTTTTTCTATGTATTGATGGACATGTTGGATGATGCATTTTTTTAAATATTTACAGAACTCAATTCAAGTGCTTTTAGTTTTCTTTGTTCTTTGGTGACATAACTGAGAAACTGGTACCTGTGTTATAGTTACAGAGATTTCCTTTAGTTCACTTTTGAGTTTTATCATTTTAGCTTTTACATTTAACTCAGTGATCCACTTTGTGCTTTGTGGTGTGTGTGTGTGTGTGTGTGTGAGAGAGAGAGAGAGAGAGAGAGAGAGAGAGAGAGGTGCAAGGCCGGTGTTGATATTTATTTCTTGAATATAAGCACTACTTGCTGAGAAAACTCATTTATCCATTGAATTGTGACAGCAACACTGTGAAGACTCCATTAACTCTAAGTGTAAGGTACTGCTTGTTTCTGAGCTGGTCATTCTGATCCTTCGGTCTATACGTCCATCTTTATGTCCGTGCTTTGACCACTACACCTCTCTGCCATTAGGAAATGTGACTCCTCCAAATTTGCTATCCTTGAAAGATTCTTTTGGCTATTCAGTGGTTCACATTTATTCATGAATTTTAGGATCAGCTTGTTGATATCTAAAATAGTAGTTGGGAGTTTAATAGATGTTCTACCCAGTTTATCAGTTACTGAGTATGGCTGTTTTAATGGTATTAAATTCTCTAGTCCAGGAACCCAAGAAACAGTTTTATTTGTTTGGACCTTTATTTACTTGTTATGATGCTTTGGCACATTTCAACATACAAACTTTGCACATCTTTTATTAAATTTTAGTTCTAAAGATTTTATTAGTTTTGATTGTTATTTTAAAGTAGGTATTGTTTAACTGTACATATATATGTATATAGTTTATAGTTTTCATTTTGCCAATTTCTGCCTTCTAATTGGAATGCATATTGACTTAATAAAGTGGTATGGTAGAATTTATAACTACTATTTTTCTGAGTCTGATATCATTGTTTCTATGCAGTTCCATATTTCGCTTTCTTTTTACATTAAATAATTTCTAGCATAGCATGCTGATTTCATTGCAATTTATTATGTAGACTCACCTAGGAGATATTTCAGGTTTGGCTCCAGATCACTGCAGTCAAGAGAATTATTACAGTAAAATGACTTTGTTTCTTTGGTGCATATAGAAGCTGCTTTACAAAATACTGCAGCCTTTACATGTGTAATGGTATCATACCTTTTCTGCAGAGTTGTGGAGTGCCATCATTTGAGGCTTTGGTGGGTAATGGTAATTTTTCCCTTGTGGAGGTTCTTGCGTTAGTGTTGGTGATTATTTATAGGTCAGGTTGGTGGTTGCTAAGGTTGAAATGTTGGTAGCAGCTTTTGAAAATAAGACTCTTATGAAGATTGTTTTATCTATTGACTTTTTATTTCACAAAAAGTTTTTGAGCATGCGGCGCTGTTTGATAACATCTCTTACCAGTAGAACGTTCTCTCAAATTTAGAATCAGTTCTCTCAAAACTTACCAGCATGTAAGCAGCTAAATTTATGTCATAGTTTATATCTTTTGTTGTCGTTTCAACAATATTAAAAGTGTCATCATCAGTGTGGTTTTCATGTCAATAATCTATTTTATTCCTCATCTGTAAGAAACATCTCTTCATCCATTAAATTCTTAGTATGAGATTGTAGAGATTCACTAAAATATTCAGGCTCTACTTTTTTTTCTACTTCTAATTAGAATTCTCTTGCTAGCTCCACGACATATGCAGTTCCTTTCCCCACTGAAGTCTTAAAACCCTAAAAGGCATTTATTTGGTTGGAGTCAGCTTTTTCCAAACACCTGATAATGTATATATGTATATGCATATATATATATTCTCGATTCCACCCAATCATGGATAATCTTTTTAAAAATTCTCTTATGTTATTTTAAATAAAATGAAAAATCTTTTCTCTTTGTCTTCTTGTAAATGTATCTGTTTTATTTTATTATACCATCATGAGATACACAATTACAAAGATATTCGGTCATACAGTGTTCCAGCACCCATCCCTCCACCACTGCCCATTTCCCACCACCAATGTCCCCGATTCCCTCCCCACTCCCCTAGCCTGCCTCTCTGGCAGTTTCTTAATTCCTTTCTCTTTCTCTCTCTCTTTCTCTTTTCCTTCCCTTCCACATTGTGGATTATAATGCATACATTAAGAGGTTGTCATGTATATCTTTTTGCCTGTATGTAATGCTAAGTTCTAGGTTGGTATTAGCACTTTCGACAATTATTAGCACACTGTAAAATGAAAAATCTTTACTATATCACATTATATTTTTTGATATTAAGGCACCCTGATTTACATAGTTCAGAGTTGAGTTTTGGGAGTACTACTACTCGCATTGACTTTCCTCCCTCCACCAATGTCCCCAGGTTCCCCCCACACTGGAATCGCATGATAACGTTTCAGAATGCTGAACTGATTTTCGTCAAAGGTTTTCAACTTTCTTTGCTTAGAACCATTAAAGGAAGTCGCTATCTGAAATTAAATGTATTATTCACAATAGCCTATGAAATGTATTTATTTATTTATTTTTAATATTTTATTATACTACCATGAGATATACAATTACAAAGATGTTCATAAGTTATTTTTCACCTTTTCCTTCACTTTGCTTTTTATGGAAATGACTGGGGGTTTCACATATTTGACTGGTACTCGCACATTTGGTTGTGATGTGCTGGTGACGATAGTTTGCTGTGGATCCAGGAGTACACAGGGCAGTGCCATTGGGATCTCACTCAGTATGTGAAAATCTAACTTTCAGTCTCTCACCTGTGCTGATTTATTTTCAGTTGTCTCAAACTCCATATCTTAAATAATAAGACTTGAAAGTAAAGGAAAAATAATCCTTGGTTCATAGGCTGCAGAATGGTTTTTATGCTCTAGGCATGAACACAACGTGAATTCCCCTCTACATATTCATCAGAACTCGTGGGTGACCCAGTATATTGTCATAGAGAAGTAATATTTCAAAAGAACTTGCTTTAAAGTGAGAGTCATGGTACTCTTCCTTCTCCTTGAACTCTCAGTGATCATTGCAGCCTTATGCCTTAACCTAATCTCAATATTGTTGTTTCTCAGTCTCTAGCAGAGTGAGACGCATGAAGAAATGAATGATCAGTGGAGCAGTCAGAACAGAACACATGCAATGTTTATCTAGCCAATTTGGTTTGTGATGCCCAAACACTGCCAAAAAAAAAAAAAGGTTACTGATCATAGATCAAAGTAAAGTGTGTATTATAACTATAGTAAGTTTGAGGTATTGTGAAAAATTTACTTAACCAGAATGTCACATAACCTTGAGTTTAGCACACACATGATGTTGGAAAATAGCAAAATTTTTGTTCGAGTCAGAGTTAACACAAAACATCCATTTGTAAAACATGTAGGATCTGTGAAGCACAGCAAATGAAAATATAGGCATGCCTGCCCATTTGGTGTTATTTTCTTAGTAGTAGTGGCGCGGATTATAATTCACCATAATCTTGCTTCTTTGTACCTCACTTCTTCCTGGGTGACATGGGGTCAATGCTAGGGCTGGAAAAGGATGAGGCATAAAAGGAGACGTAGAAACACTTGGTTTTCGGAATTATCAGTATGAGTTGGTTTATTTGTTAGTTTCTTGGCAGAATTCTGAGTGTTTATGGAGTATGCATGAGTTCCTTCTCCCATGAGCTATGATACATTTTAAATGTTTGATATGCTAAGATAGCTAGTGGTTGTATTAATAATCTTTTGACTTGGAGAGTCAAGAGGCCAGGGCTGGAAGAGTTCTCTGCTGGAATGGTGAACGTGCCACCTTCTCTGCCCACCCCATCCGACATGTTCATGTCTTTCTCTTCTCTCCAGGAGTTGCCTGCCCTACTGCATCAGACACTAACCACCCTGACTATCCCCCAGGTCCCAAAGATCACGGGTGCCAGAGTGTGTCCCCTACTCCACATGGACAGCCTTGCAATGACGGCAGGAGCCAGCTGAGTGCACGGGATCTCATCTGGACAAACGGAGTTGACTGGAAGACAATCTCTCTCTTTTCCTCATCAGAATTTCTCACAGGTAACTTTGAGTTTGAAGGAAATTTGAGTCTGAGAGTAAATGAAGGTTTGAATATCTTCAAGTGTGTCTTCCCAGTGGACTCTCAGTGTATTGTTGCGAAGAACTGGAGATCCACACAGAAGGAGTTTTTCTTTATTTCTAAAGTCATATCATATAATCAGTTACCTAGAATGTACCTCTAATTGGCTTTTAAGGATGCGCCTCATCAAATTATGTTAAACCATTCTAATCATTAACTCTTCATGTAGCTTTCTGCAGGGATGCTCATTTGCTGCGTTTAGTAGGCTTATATTGCAAGATTAGGAGACAGGCTTGAAGGTCAAGATGGCATAGTAAAATGTTTAAGAAGTGGTGATAATAGGGATTGACCCCTGTGTTGTGTCAGGCACTGCTCTAACCTAAGAGTCACAGTGAACCCAAGAGACACGGCCTCTGTTCTCTTAGTGTCCCAGTTTTATGTTGTGTCAGTGACATTGGGGCATAGATAGGCAGAGACAGACTGTGTTGCAGTCTACAGAGTGAGGAAATAAATTAGCTATTAGTGATACAGTGATACAGTGATACAAGGCAAGCATGGGGGAGTTGCATGTTAGTAAGTAGAGCAACTGGCACTGTTAATGGGAGTGTTTGGGGATCTCTCATTGAAGAGATAACAATCACACATGATTGAGAAGTTGTGAGAATAGCACTTTAACTTCTGGGTTAGGAGCAGTATAGTAAGAATATAATGTGGGTGCAAAGGCACTACAGCTAGTCCATACATGCAGGTAAGTTGGAAGAAAATCAAGGATGTTGGGTGGCTGGAGTGTGGCCAGCGGAGAGCACTGAAAGGTGAAGGGAAGGCAGTCAGGGGCAACAGGAGCATAATCGTAGCCTGTATTTCAGGCTACCAGAAGATCCAGCCTTTTCCAAATAGGAAATCACTGTGAGATTTTAACGAGAGGGGAGATAGTATCTGCATTCCCTTCTAATGATCTCATTCTGGTTATTATGTTTAGGATAGACAGTAAGGGGTGGTAGGTGAGGAAGGATCCAGGAGACTGGTTAGAAAACATTAAAACATATATTATTTGTAATTCAGGCAAGAGATGATGGTAATTGCTGGGCTGATGCCTGTGGAAGCAGTGAAACTGGTCTCACACTGCATATATTTTGAAAACATGTATTAAGATATACTGACAGTAACCTATAAGGTAGCATGTACTAAAACTACATGGTAAATGTGCCAGGTTACGTAGAAATCTGTTACAGTTTTATATGAAAATAACGAGGTGGCTGAGAAAATTTATAATCTGTCTAAAATACCTTGTACTGGGGAATTATAAAACTCATAAAATTCAGAAACTCAACAATAAGGAAACAAACAACCCATCCAAAAATGGAAAGAGGGGTAAGCAGACATTTTTCCAAAGCAGAAATACAGATAGTCAACAGGTAAATATAAACTATTTAACTTTGATTATTAGGGAAATGCAAATCAGAGCAATGATCAGCTATCACCTCAAAAAGTCTGTAAAAAGATAATAATATATGCATATATGACATATATTTATATCTATGAATCTATATATGAATCTTACTCAGCTATAACAAAAGAGAAATCTTACAGTCTTTTTGCAACTTGGATGGAACCTGGTGGGTATGCTTAGCAAAGTGGGTCAGAAGGAGGACATGTACTGGCAAACTAATGTGCCTATATGTGGAGCACAAAATAACAGGATAGGCAGTGGCTAAAGGAAACAAAGGCCAAAGATGTGCTTACAGAACTGGATCTTAGCTTATAGGGAGCATCCTCCAGGCACAGAGCTGCCAGGTGGCGGTATCGTCCCAAAATAAGAAGGGACCTACAGACAGTGGTAGAGGGATATTGGCACTATAATGGTGGATGTGGTTCAGTGACATAGTATGTCTAAAATAATTATTATAAGTAATTATAACTTAATTTAAAAAATTATATATTGACAGAACAGTTGGGGGCGGGAGGCAGAGACTGAGATGGAGGGGATATTTAAGGTAATGCCAGGAATGTAGCGTACTTAGATAGTAGTTGTCACCAGTGAACATGGGGACACCTGCAGTTGAAGAAGGCTCTAGTACAAAATGCGGCATGAATTTTAAGACAATTTTTAACAAGTTGATTTTGAGATCATAAGACACACAAATGAAGGTGCTGAGTAGGTAGTATGGTGACCTGTTGGTGTTATAGGAAATTAAGTTTGCTACCAAATAAGTTTTATCCCCACCTTCCAGGTGTTGCAGGTGTGGCTGTGGTGCCCAGCTGCATGCAGGCAGGTGGCAGCTAGGAGCCAGGCTTGTCTAGACCCAGGCTCTGCCCCGTGGCCCTGGATGGTTGATGGTCTGACATAGTAAAAGACTGGGCACCCTGGGATGAACCCAGAGCCACGGTAGAGCCTGGCAAGCTACCCATGGTGAATTTTTTAATATGCCAAAAAAGTAACAATAACAGACCTCATTTCCAATGAACAGAGATATTACTGGCACCTGCTTGAGCAAATCGTGAACAACGGGAGATAAGTGACAAGTGACCAAATACATGTGGTATTTAAAGGAATAGGATAGAGCCAATCTAGTGCATTGAAATGTTGGGAAGAGGAGGAATAAGAAGAGAGAAACAGTAAACAAACAGACAGGTATGGAAGGCCAAATTGAAACTTTTAGAAGCTACATAAAATTATTTCAGAAGGAAAGAGTGAGGAACATGTCCATTGTAGTAATGGACCAGTTAAGAGCAAAGAATTGAATCATCACTCAGTTCCATTCAGGTAAATAGAAGCATTGCTTAAAACAGGAAGTGACTTTTGTTACAAAAATCTGGTTTTTGGTACCAGTGGCATTGGTTAAAAACAGGAAGTAACTTTTGTTACCAGAATCCTAACACAATGTGGTTAGGAGTGAGTTTGAAGGGGAAAATGGAGGGGGAAAATCAGACAAGGATGATTAACTCTTTTTGAGAAGGTTTGCTGCAAAGGGAGGAGAATATCAAGTACTAGCTGGTGAGGCAACTGTAACCCACTAAATTAGTTTTCATTTGTGAGCATTCATATTTCTAGACTGTTGAGAGTGATTCAGTGGAGAGTGAAATTTTAATAATGCAGGGCAGAAGCTTGCTTAATTCATGCATTGGATAGGTGCAAGAAGAGTGTGTACAAGCAGGGCGATTTGCTTTAGGAGGAGTGCAGGTAATTACTTGTGGGGATTGATTAAATGGAAGATATGTGGGTGTCAAGGTGACGGCTCTGAGAGGAGGAAGCACTTCATGGCTTCTATTTTCTCTGTTCAATTGAAAACACAGTCACAAGCTGAAATTGCCAGCTTAAGGACCCCCCTTGAAACTCATGACCACAGATCAAGTCTGTGATTGATTGTGTGCCTCTCCAAATAGCTCAGTGTGGGAGCTGTAGGTAGCACACATGAGTTCAGTAATTGGTGCTCTATTGTCCAACCAGAGTCAGAAGAGAAAATGGTACAGATGGACCTAGAGTGTGCAGAAGAGATGACACCACGTCGTGTGGACATTCAGACTGTGGTGTGCACAGAGAGGATATCTGGGAGGAGAGGGGGAAATGGGATGTCTAATGAGGTGAATTGGTCCTTGGTGACAGAGGTCAGTGCTGTACAGTAGGGATATTGAAAGGAAGTACTGGAGTGGCAGAGGTGATACAGAGAATCTAGAATAGGGCTCATTTGGGGATTGAATTCCCAGGTTCTTTCCCCTAACCCTTTCTATTTGTCACTCACCTTGTCTTTTCTCTGCCTGCACGCACAAAGGGCTTTTGGAACATCTTACTGAGACCTTAGCCATAAAACAGATTACCCATAAGATCCTTTTTATAATGCTAGGAACCTGTTGCTGATATATTGCCAACACATTTCTTTTTTTCTTGCAAGGGGCTGGGCAGTTTTGGATCTTACACACCGGTGATGCTTAGGGGTTACCCATGAGCAGAGAGCATCACTTTGCACTCAGGAATTCCTCCTGGTGATGCTCAGGAATATATGGGATGCTGGGAATAACACAAGGGTTGGTTGTATGCCAGGCAAATGCTTTCCACAGGGTCTGGAGCAATAGCACAGCTGGTAGGGCGTTTGCCTTGTGTGTGGCCAACCAGGGTTTGATCTCCTGCATCCCATGTGGTCCCCAGAGCACCGGCAGGAGTAATTCCTGAGCATAGAGCCAGGAGTCACCCGGGCATTGCTGGATGTGACCCAAAAAATCAAAAAAAAAAGGAAAAAAGAAAAATATGCTTTCTACTACCCCTACCTGCTGTAATTTCTCCAGCCCCTGCCAATACATTGCTTTGCTACCTTAGAAACTGCAGCCCATATCTCTAAGGTCAGCAAAGAAAGAATGGCAAATGTTGATATTTGGAGCTGCTTCTTAACCTTTCTTCACATGCTTTGCAAAATAGGTATAATGCATATACATATATACATATATAGGCATATTACATAATATATATTATTTTTTGTTGTTTTAACCTTAATGTTTTAGGATTATTGAAAAACTTTCTCTGCAGTTACTTGTCATCCAGATCTGGTTTCCTCAGGTAGGAGGGACAATGCCAGAACGCCCTGGAAACAATACCCTCTAGGGTCAGGGGGACGTGCATTCCTCCCCGCGTCTGCCTACACCTCCTCCCGGGACATTCTGTTTGGGACTCTTTCTCCAGCAAATGCCAAGAACTGTGAAATGGCTCCAGAGTCACAAAAGAGTCATATCGAAGAGGCCAAAATACCAGAAAGTGACATTCTCACCAGCCAACATATTTTTAAATGTTCAGGAGTCACAAAGAGGAACACTCTTCATGGAATAATAAACCACCACCATCCCCATTCACACTTCTGTGACTGAAAGAGCTAAATCTGATAGATGGTCTGATTCAGTTTTGTGTTGTAATGGAGGCCATTGGCTTAAAAAATCAATCTTTGATTAAGAAACGTGAACTTGGCCTTGCCCTTGATTCTGCTCTGCGAGTGGCTGGCATTTGAGAGCTCCGGCAGTAGCTTGCTTTGCTCACTACAGATCCACTCCTGGCTGGTGAAGGTTTCAGGCAAAGGTCACTTTAAAACACTAACTAGAATCGAAAATAACAGTACCCTCCTTCAGTTCTTATGGTTTCAGAGTGGCTAATGTGGTGAAATGAACGATATTTTTAGAAATAGAAATACTTAGAGATGCTGTTCTGAGCTGCTGGGACCGAAGGTTCTGTGAAAGTAAATTATAACAACTGCATTGCCCATATTTATCTTCATAACAATTTCACTTTGTTCCATTCTTTCTTTTTCCTTTGCCAAAAGGAATTTGGTGTATTTCATATGTGTGCTGTCCTCTAAGCTCTAGGTAAGTTTTCTTAAAATTTATCATAGTAGCTCTCTGCCAAACTTGGTAGCTATGCTAGTTCTTGATGCAAACAAAAAGCCCCTGTTCCCTGGATAGTCAGGATTTCTCTAGATAGATCAGACAGGTTTAATGAGAATCATTACATGCAAGGCCATGATTTGGGATGTGACGGAAGACACAGGGAAGGTTTTTGTATTTAAAATAGGCTTTCTGGGGCCTGAGCAATAGGCCACACAGAAGGTATGGCACTTGCCTTGTATTTGGCCAACCTGGGTTCGATCCCGGCATCCCATATGGTCTCACAACACTGCCAGGAGTAATTCCTGGAAATTCCTGAGTGCAGAGCCAGGAGTTAATGCCTGAGCACCGGTGGGTGTGACCCCAAAAGCAATGTGTGTGTGTGTGTGTGTGTGTGTGTGTGTGTGTGTGTGTGACTGATGTTAGCAAGTAGAGGATGAGGACCTCCAAGTCTGATTCTTAAAACTGGATGCAGGTCAGAGGAAAACTGAGGTAATAGAATGGGAACTGATCTGGCACCCACTGCTCCCAGCGTGGACTGTGCAAAGGGCCCAGTGCATCCTGAAAATGTCCTGAACCCTGTATTTGCTACGCTTTTGTTTCCATATGTACATACCTGTGATGAACTTTTAGTTTATAAAGCAGTCAACAGTCTGATGTATGGAGTCATAATGAAGAGTAGAACAATTATAAAAATCTGCTGTAATGAAAGTCATTTAAATGTTGTTTCATTCTCAAACTTAGTTGTGTGATCTGTCCATGCCACTGTGTATTTTGGGCCTCCATGTAGTATTCAGAAGGACCTGGGCCCCTTCTCAGTGATTCTCAGCCAAACTGGCTGGTTCAAAGCAATGGCCTGAGAATGTGCACTGCTCAGGCCCTCCAGTGCTGTGGGATACCTGGGTCACCCTCTTGATACTACTAATTTGGGGGTCAGGGCTACAGGACTTCAGGCAGTGATATTTGGGGTATCATGAGGTTTTGGGGATCAAACTTGGATCTGCTACTTGCCAGGCTTACAATTACTGTACAACCTCTGTACAGAACCAGAGATTACTGTATAACATCTATTGTTCTATGTGCAATATTTTAATTTATTTTATTTATTCATATTGTGGTTCACATGGCTCTGTGAAATTGGAGGTCAGAGTGCACAACTGATCCAGGTGTGGCTAAAAAATCCCAAACAGAGAAATGAAACTAGTAAAAAGTGAGATCACAGATGAGGGTGATACGGCTGTATTAGAAGACCCACTCACAACTGAAGAGTCTTTGAGCCTGACATATATACACATGTATTTCATAAACATGTGTTTTATGAACATTACTTCAGTTTTTGTTTATGCACGTGTCTTACAGTACTGGTAGTGGTGATGTTTCAGGCACACCGCGTTCCAACACTACACCCGATCGCTTTGTCAGTCCCCCTCCACCACTGCCTCTAGGTCTCCCCAGCCCATGTTGCCCACCTATCGGCAGTCAGTTCTGGAGGCTGACTCACACAGTATGGTACCATTGGCCTCTTAAGTTCTCACTATATTTCTTTCTATTCCACTTAAAAGATGGATCATGCTGTATCTATCCGTCCACTCCTGACCACTTTCACTCAGCATGATACACTATTTCCAGTTATGTAGCAGTGCATTTTATCTTTTCTTATAGTTGAGCCGTTTCCATTAGGTATCTATCTATCTATCTATCTATCTATCTATCTATCTATCTATCTATCTATCTATCTATCTATCTATCTCTATCTAATCTATTATCTCATCTGCTCTTGGTACCTTGGTTGTTTTTCTGTACTGCTTCAGTGAATATGGGGTACAAATAGCTTTTAAAAATTAATATTTCTAGATTAATTTATTTTGGGGCTGGAGAAATAGTCCAGCAGGTAGGGCATTTGCCTTGCATGCGGCCACCCTGGTTTGATCCCTATGTCACACAGATATTACTCCTGGCTCATGCTCAAGAATAACTCCTAACAGTGGTTGGGGTTTCGAGGACTGTACTGCAGTGAGCTACATGCCAAAACCCTCTAAAGGGTCTCTCTGGACCCTTGCACAAGTTGCTTGATTTTATGCCCTTCCACATTTTTACCTTTTTGTTTTTGCTTCTGGCATCAAATCACCCCCAAATCATTACCAAGATCAGTGTCAAGGTGCTTATCAGTTATGCTTTCTTTAGGACACTTAAGTCTTTTTAAAAAATAAATGTATTGACAATACTGTTAATGCCGTCACCTCTCACTTATTTTAAGCCTTCAGTTTAAATCTTTCATTCATTTTAATTTCATTTTCATGTATATGAGATTTGATTCAATTCTTTTGCATATGGATCTCTTATATTTCCTCGCATCTTTTTGGAAGAAACTGTTTTGCTATTATAGGCTCTTGACTCCTTTGTCAAGATGAATGGAGTGTATGTGTGCGGCCAATTTCCTGGGCTGTGTATTATATTCTGTTGATCTGCGTTCACTCTTATGCCACCACCATGCTGTTTTGATAACATCGGTGTTGCAATATTGTTTGAAAACAGGAAATACTCAGTTTTGTTCTTTTTCAGCATTGTTCTGGCTATTCATGCATGCTTAAAAAGATAAATGATATGCTGGGAATGATATTTTTAGCTATTGTTGCCATATTTTAAAAAGGTTTTATTTCCAGTCTGCCAGAAGTTACAGCTTTTCTAACGACTTAAAATCCCTATATAATTTTTACACGACTCTTGAGGAATGTGCTTAGGCCCTGTGTGTGCTTTCAAAACATATTTTTAGCTGTAGCCAAGCAAAACAAAACAAACAAACAACAAAAACCCCAGAAAGTTTCTCTTTCAGGCCCAGAAGATGAGTCTAAAGTGCAATAAGATGATACTGACATGGGGGCGGAGCGATAGCCCAGCGGGTAGGGCGTTTGCCTTGCACGCGGCCGGTCAGTGCCGGCCTGGGTTCGATCCCCGGCATCCCATATGGTCCCCGGGCACCGCCAGGAGTAATTCCTGAGTGCAGAGCCAGGAGAAACCCCTGAGCATTGCCGGGTGTGACCCAAAAAAGAAAAAAAAAGATGATACTGACATGGAGCGAAAGGCAGTTCAGGAACTGCACCTTCCTGCCCGGCTTATCTCAGGAAGTCATTAACTCCAGACTGAATCTCATGATGGTCAAATGGGAACGGCAGTAGCGCTTTCTTCTCGCCCAGTGTCACTTGTGAGGGTCAGGTGTACATAGGGAATGAACACGGTTTTCATTATCTATAAACAACAACTGTATATTAGTTATTCATATGCTAGTTACTAGTATAAACCAAATACAAATGAAGTATCCCCTGCAAGCCATCTGGACTTTGCAAGGGAAAGGAGATTAAATGTGTGTATGTGTCTTGCAGGTGGCTGAGGCTGGAACCACAAGAGATGCGAGCAAATGACAGGACGTTTCACTAGTCACAGCTCTGAGGAAGCCTAATGTTTTGATGGCCATATACATTTCCTTCTCTGACTCTAAAGGAGGACTGTAGGAATTTGGAGGATGGGACTAGGAATGTCGTCTACCACGGAACAGAGAGAAAAGGAAGTCTTCAATGTCCAAATATCTAGGGAGAAATGAAATAACCAATGACAGCTGTCAACAGATGTCATTTTCATATCACTTTGGAGTTACAAAAGCTTCCATTTGCACTGTGCTTTGTGATTTTATTAGCATATACAATGTGCCTTTGATTATACATATTGCTAATTCTATTTCGTTTTATTTTTAGTTATATATTTAGTTAAATATTGCTATTTCTATTCTTCAGTTGAGGGAATAGAACCTGGAATACCCAACTTTTTTTTTTTATTTTTTTTTTTTTTTTTTTTTTTTTTTTTTTTTACGTTTTGGTTTTTTCCAATTACTTTATTTGTGGGGGTGTTTGTTTTTCTGTGTTTATTTTTTTTTTTTTTTTTTTCTATCCTCTTTTTTTTTTTTTTTTTTTTTTTTTTTTTTTTTTTTTTTTTTTTTTTTTTTTTTTTTTTAAATTATTGTTTTTTTTTGTTTAAATTTTTTTTTTTTTTTTTTTTTTTTTTTAAAAAACCCTGGGGTTGTTTGTTTTGTTTTTATTTTTTTTTTTTTTTTTTTAAATTTTTTAAAAATTTTTTATTTTTTTTTTTTTTTTTTGGTCTTCTATAATCTTTCTGCCTAAAGGTTTTAGACGTGATTTAGTACTAGGAAAACTGGGAGGATTAGAAAATTCTGGAAAATGCCTTGGTTTTGAAAGGAAGTTACTTGGGATGGCATGTAATAAGAAGATCCAGGTGGACAAGGAGTGGTGGGGGTTGGGTGGAGTTATTTCTAGGTGCTGGAATTCTACAGAGGCTCTTTTTTGTTTTGTTTGTTTAGAAACCCCATCTGGCGGTGCTAGGGTCTGCTCTTGGCTGTACTAGGGGTTCATTCCTGATGGTGCTCAGAGAACCATACGGTGCTGAGTTTCAAATCTGGGCTTCCTGCATGGAAAACATATACTCAGCCCTTTCTGAAGCAAACACTTAGCCTCAGAAAGAGCCTCTCTCAAGGTTATTGGCAGGTGATTCATTGAGTCGTTTTAGCTTCCTTCTAAAGATGTCTTGAGTCCCAGTTGTCACTATGCTTCTCTATTTGAAGGGCCATATATGTGAAATGTGATGAGTGTTTTGCAGACTTCTGAACATCATCATGAAATTCAGTGATTGACAGAGTTGGTGTTGGGAAAGGAGAGGTGATCCTCAGTGGTCTTTGGAGAATATAAATCTTATCACCAGCACTTTTGAGAAGGTAAATCAAATGCAATCGGGATTTTGAAAAATCAGAAGGAAGAGCATACTATTATTTTTCCACTGTTCAAGGAAGTGAACTGAATTCAGTGATTAACAAGAAGCAGGATGTTTTTTGTATAAATTGTTTCAAGATGAAACAATCATATTTCATAATCTTTGAAGAGGAAGCTAGCCTGGTGAAAACATTTTACAGTACTTTTACTAATTTTTTTTTCCTCAAAGAAACCAAATGCTTTCCATAGAATAGAGAATAAGTAAAAGAATGTGCTTTAAAGAAGGTTCTTGTTTATTGCAGGAACAGATTCGAATGATATTCTCTCTTTTTAAAGACCATGAATCTAGGCTGGAGAGAACGCTTAATGGTTTGAGGACATGTTTTGCATATTTTGCATCCCTGAACCATATGCTCCCACAAGAACTACCAGAAATGATCCTCAAGTACAGAGCCAGGAAAGACTAGCCTCCAAAGACTTCCAGTTTTTGCTGAAAACAATCAAATGAAAGAGTCCATACTCTAAAGCTGGCGTTGGAGCTAAGTCTGGTCCAAAAGTGTTTCTCTGGATAAGGAGATAGAGACATGGGAAGGGTATGGATGTGGTCCAGGACTCATTCAGAGCCTGGATGACAACCCAGTTACACCACCTATGTTTTCTCTAGGTGCATTGAAAACGATCAACAATGCACTTCCTGAGTTTGTTGAGGTTCTGTTTTTTGCTCTTAACCTCTGAACTGAGTTTCTAAAGTTAGCCACCTAAGCTGGCTTTCTTCATATTTAAAAAAATGCACATCAAGTTATTAAAACTAAGAGAGGATCTTAAATGCAAATTTCATTTTTTTTGTTTTCCTTAGAGAAAACTGCAACTAATATTTCTCCCTGAGGGGTCATTCCCAGCAGTGCTCAAGAGGTGGTAGGGAGGGGCCACTCCTGGTGATCTTGGCTAAATGGGCATGCGTTTGAATGTAAGGGTCCGAGGATGCATTGATGCTCTGGCCCTAAATTCTGAGTTTACTTGGCCCTGGCCATGCTTGGCGAGCTCTTGGGTTAAACCCAGTGCTACTCTGGGGAGCTTGCGGTGCTGTGATTCAACAAAGGTTCACCACATACAAAGTGTGCACCTTAAGCTATGTGCAATCTCTCCAGATCCAGTCTTTGTGTTTATTTGTTTGTTCTGCCACATCCAGGGACCTTTACTGCATGTAAAAGGTAACCAATTGGAGAATCTAAAGCATATCTTTATTGCTCTTTTAAGTAGTGCTTTTATAGAAATAACTTTGGTAGGATCTGATACATAGAAACCGTCTGTAAGAGTTATAAAACATAATTAGTATCTACTTTTATATGATTTTATGATGGGAATATTCCTTCCATATCTGCCCCCATAAACCTTTTTGCCCCATACTATCATAATCTTCTTGCTATTTTAGGATTGCTTTAAAACACTATATTTTATCTGTGTTTCAAAACACTGGATAAATTAAGTTACTAAAATTGGTGTTAGGCAATATGAATGACTTATATTCTCATTTTATTCACAGATTAAATCATACTATTTCACACATGTATATGTATATTACTATTACATAATCTTTGTTAATATTAACATTGATCAATTTAGCTGTCTACCTCTCAGTTCATTCATATTTGGGTTACTTCCTATCTCCTATTACAAAACAATCTGCTATTAATATTCTTTTTTTTTCTTTTTGGGTCACACCGGCAATGCTCAGGGGTTTCTCCTGGCTCTGCACTCAGGAGTTACCCCTGGCGGTGCTCGGGGGACCATATGGGATGCCGGTTATCGAACCTGGTGCGGCATGGGCCGGCCATGTGCAAGACCCTCTGGACTATCACTCCGGACCCTGCTATTAATATTCTTATATATATATATTTTTTTTTTATTGCTACATAATTGTCTTGATTTTTTACATCAGAAGGCAAAGAAATCCAAAGAGCTAATTAATGATAAATTTACTAAAAAAGATGTCTTAGTGATTTCCAAAGAGATTATGCCAATTCATATTTTCACTGGCAATGAATAAACATTTTCTTTAAGGTTCACATCTGAAATTCCTATAATTGGCATTAATAGGATCCCTAACTTTTGCCAAATTAAAAGTAAAGTGCATTCAATAATATTGACTTTCTTTTTCATATGTTCAGTCACCATCTGGTTCATCTGTTGGGCAAGGAATGTTCATTTACTTAGTTTTCTGTTATATTCATATTTTTGTTTCATTGATTTGAAAGCTCTATATATTCTAAAGACTAATGTTGGCTTCATGTGCTAAAAGCATTACTTTTCAGTTTTTGCCATATGTTTTCATAAGAAGTCCTTGATTTTAATTTATCAACTTATTTGTGTTTGGGTCCTTTTATTTAAGATATCTTTTTAACTCTATTCTGAGGGCTGAACTTATTCCTTTATATTTTTAACTGTTTGAAAATTACCCTACAAATTATTTAAAATAATGAAAGCATCAATATAATTCTTTTTGTTTGCTAGTTTTGGAGCTGTACCCAGCCAAATATTTGTTAAAATTTACCTGCATTTCATGAAATCTGTGGTTAATTTAGAAAGGATACCTGTTCGTATGATATTGAATCTTCTTATCCATGAACATTGTATTACTACCCAACTCTTCATCTTCTTAAAACATTTTTGGTAAAGTTTACTACTTTTATTTGGGGACACTCCTGGCAGGACTCAGGACTTACTCTGGGCTCTGGGCTCAAGGATCATTGGTGCTGCTTTGGGGACCATATGCAGTGCCAGGAATTCAAACAAGGGTCTGCTATGTGCAAGACAAGCAGCAACTTAGCTCCTGCACTTTCCTTCCTGCTCCAGTTCTCTACATGTTTTTATAGATTGGTCTTACCAGTATTTTGTGTGTACTTAGGCACAGAGCCTGGCAAGCTACCCGTGTCGTATTTGATATGCCAAATACCAGTAACAATTATGGACTTCATTCCCGACCTAATGGAATGGTTTGAGGCTCTTTATGTTCCTGGAGCAAGCAGATGCCCTTGAGCTACACTAGCATGAGACAGGGCATATGGAGATGTTATTGGTGCCACTCGAGCAAATCGATGATGAAAGGGAAGACAGTGATACAGTGATAGGCACATAAAATACTTGTTACTAGGCATGTTAGTTTTTAGCATGCTTGAGTTTTGGAAAGAACATCATTGTTGAAGGAAAATGATGTAATTTATGTCATTTCACACCCAGCTCTTACTAAACCTTTGGTATGTGTAATAATTCCCCTATAGATTTATATATATATGTATATATATGTATATATATATATACACATACTTTTTGAATAAAATAATTTAACCCTTTTCATATTTTTTGAGAGGCCCACACCCGGCATTGATCATGATTCACTCTTGGCTCTGTGTTTAGGGATCAGTCCTGGTAGAGATTGGGGCACCATAGGGGATACAGGAGATCAAACCTGGGTCAGCTGCGACATAAGCAAGTCAAGCATCTCACTCACTGTACTATATCAAGCCTTCTCTTTTAATATTTTATATTCCCTTTCCTTTCTTTTCCAGTTCAAAGGAAATCAAGTACAGTGTTGAATAAAAACAATAGACATTTTTTTTCATTTTTCCTGATTTTTATAAGGAGTGATGTAACTTGCTTAAAGATGATGTTTTCTGTTCCTTTTCCCCAAATGTTCCTAGTGCATTTAAGGAAACTATTTATGCTATTTATGTTTTGTAGAGTTATGTTTTACATTTGAATAAATTCATTTTGTTGTAGTTTATCAAAATCTCTTCTCCATCCCACCATATTTCTTTTGGTATGTTAAACTTCTGTTATGATTTATTCCAGTGGTAAACTCCACTGTACTAGAATATAGAATAAATCTCGCTTGTTGATATATACATCAACAATGATATATATATATATATATATATATATATATATATATATAAAATCCAGCTTGTTGATATGTTTTATATATATAAATATATTTATACATGTCTAAATACATGTCTCATGCACATCTGGATTTTATTCTTACTTTGTATAAATTTTGTATTCTTTACTTAGTAATAAGTTTGTCCTATATTTTCCCATTTTAAACTTTTTTGTGTGAGTTAAGGAGAGTTTTTCCCCACTCATCCTTTTCTTTTGTTCTTATTTTCTGCAAGAATTTCCATGTGATTTGAATTATTTGCTTTGTAAGTTTGGTAGTAGTTACTTGCAAATTGTAGTATTATGAAATTTATAACTTCTATTTTCAAGGCCTATAAAATTATTTAAACTTTAAAGTTTTTATCATTATTTAACTCATTTTTCTTGGATTATGCTCAAACATTACAAATTTCTAAGATAAAATTATTTTAAATTTATTCACTTAGCTGAAAATTTCTATTTATCATAATTATAGTTCATTTGGGACCGGATTTTATTTTTCCTCCTGGACTAACCTACCAGTGTCTTTATTATAATAATTATAATCATCATCATTATGGGAAAAGAATCTTGGAATTTTTGATGAGTTTAATTTATTTTGTGTTTAATATGATATTTAAAAAATCTGTAATAGATTTTAACTTCTACTTTCTTCATATTTTTTCTTTATTTGCTTTTCTAATTTTTTTCAACAAGAGACAACTCAATAATTTTAAGCTCAATTTTGTTAGTAGAGGTGTTTAAGATCACATGTGGCCCTCTTAGGACTGATTGAGTGGCATCTCATAGCTTTTGTGTAATGATATTATAATTTTTATTTAGTTATATATATGTATATGTCATGCATACATACATATATAAATATATATACATACATGCATGCATGCATACAAACATCTGGATTTATTGTAAAATAAGGAATCAATAGTCTTTGAAGTTTTTTCAGATGTGTTGGGGCCAGGGTGATAGTACAGCAAGCACAGCACTTGCCTTGCATCATGGAAACCTAGGTTTGATTCCGGCACCCCTGAGCCCCAATAGGAATGATTCTTAAGTACAGAACCAGGAATTAGCCCTGATAATTGCCTTATGTGGCCAAAAGCAAAGCAAATAAAATAATCATATGTGATGGATATTTCTAAATTCATTACACTGATGTCATAATACAAAGACTAGGGGCTGGAGTGATAGATAGTACAGTGGCTAGGGCACTTGCCTTCCATGTGGCTCACCGGGTTCAATCCCAGGCACCTCAGGGTATGGCCACTTGAATCCACCAGATGTACTTTTTGAGTGAAGAACCAGGAATAACCTCTGAACATTGCCAGGTGTGGCACCAAAACAGAATTTATGAGATGTGTAACTTGATTTTTTTCCCCTTTAAATTGTCTTTAATTGAATCACTGTGAGCTACATTTACAAAATTGTTCATGTTTGGGGCCAGTCATAAGATGTTCCAATACTCTTCCCTTCAACAGTGTATATTTTTAACTTTCAATGTCCCAGTTTCCCCCACTCTCACCTCCACTCTGCACCCACTTGCCTCAATGGAAGGTACTTTCTGGGTCTCTGTCTCTGACTCTGTCTGTCAGTCTGTCTGTCTGTCTGTCTGTTTGTCTGTCTGTCTGTCATCTTCTGGGCAGTATGGTGTGCAATGCAGGTACTGACATGCTGACAGATGATCACATATATCCTTTTGCCTTCTTTCAGCAGTCAGTTTTTTTTCCAAAGTGATCATTTCCGACTATTATTGTCATAGTTGTCCCTTCTCTATCCTAACTGCCCCCCTCCCACTTGCGGCAATCTTCTCACAGTGGACCAGTTCTCCTGCCCCTTATTTCTACTGTTCTTGGATATCAGTCTCATGCTATGTTTAATTTTTTATCCCACAAATGAGTGCAATCGTTCTTTGATTTGAGTGTTTTGTCTGTCCCTCTGCTTCCAGCTCATTTCATTCAGCATGATACGCTCTATGTCCATCCAGTTATAAACACATTTCATGATTTTGCTTTTCCTGGTGGCTGCATAGTATTCCATTGTGTAGATGTACCATAGTTTCTTTATCTAGTTGTCTGTTTTGGGACACTCAGATGGTTTCTAGATTCTGGCTATTGTGAATCACTACAATTAATGTAGAACTTGATTTTTTTTAAAGGGCATACTTTAGATCATTGTATAATGTGAGCTTCTATATTTTAACATAATTCTGAGTTTGTTGATTATTAACTTTGCACATGCCCAGAAATATTGTTATTAATACTCTTAATTTATTTTGTGTTTTTGCTTATTTTAAACTTTCTCCTTTAATAGTGAATTCTCAGTGATTTTTTAAATAGTGAATTTTTGCTTGTTTACTCATCAATGAAACTAGACAATATCTCTGTTATGGTATAATTGTTGCTCTTTCTGTCATTTTAAAGTTTTATACTTATAAGTTATTTGGAGTATGCAAATTATTAGGGTATTATAATATTCAAAATGCATTTGATGTTTTATTATTATACTGTTTATTGCCTTTTTTCTACAGTCTTGTTTTTTCCTTAAATTTCCTTTGTCTTGAGAGACTCTCAGACATGGGGCAGAGCTGCTACTTGCTCTCCCTGTGCCCAGCCTCTCATGAGGCGCCCGGGAGGCATGGCGGGTTCTAGCCCTGGCCTGCCACCCTAGCAGAGCCTCACAAGCCAGACAACCCCCCACCTCCATGGGGCCCGCCATTTTCCACATCCGGACTTCCCTCTCGTCACAACTCCACCCAGCAGACCAGACTATCACAGCCTGGATCATCGACACCCACTCTGCAGCAGTTTTTTTTTTCAATCCGGCCCAGGTATGCTGAACCAGAGACTCTCAGACATGGGGCAGAGCTGCTACTTGCTCTCCCTGTGCCCAGCTGCTCATGAGGCGCCGGGAGGCATGGTGGGTTCTAGCCCTAGCCTGCCACCCCACCAGAGCCTCACAACAAGCCAGACGACCCCCCCCCCACACCCCCCTCCATGGGGCCCGCCATTTTACACATCCAGACTTCCCTCTCATCACAACTCCACCCATCAGACCAGAGTATCACAGCCCGGCTCACGCGCCGCTAGCGGCCGCAGCAGTTCATCAATAAATGCTCTATTTAGAGGTGACTACAACAGTATGCCACCCGCACGGCAAGCCTGGCAAGCTGTTCGTGTAGTATTTGATATGCCAAATACCAGTAACATTTATATTAGGTCATTCCCGTGACCTAATATAATGGTTTGAGGCTCTTTATGTTCCTGGAGCAAGCGGATGCCTTTGGGTTCTACTAGCTTGAGACAGGACATATAGAGCTATTACTGGTGCCCGCTCTAGCAAATAGATGATGAACGGGAAGATAGTGATAGATAGACAGTTCCTTTGTCTTATAGATTTCTCTTTTCTTTAACTATACCTAGCAGTGCTCAGGAGCTACTCCTGTTGTGCTACTTGGTTTGCTTCTAAAAGGTGCTCGGGGGCAATGCAGTATGAGAGGCAAAACCTGGGGCCCCCACTTGTGGAGCATGAGCTTCTGCCCTTTTAGCTGGTTCCCTTTCCCCTGCTACTTTTTTTTATTTTTTGGAGTAGGGGTCGGGGGCCACACCTGGCAATTCTTTTTTTGGTCACAACCGGCACTGCTCAGTCATTACTCCTGGCTCTGAACTCAGTAATTACTCTTGGCGGTGCTGGGGGACCATAAATGGTTCGAATTGAACCCAGATCAGCTGCATGCGACATAAACACCCTACCCACTGTGTTAATGCTTTATCCCCACACCTGGCAATTCTTAGGGGTTGCTCCTGACTCCAAAATCACTTCTGGAGGCGCTCCAGGGAGCATATGGGGTGCCAGGTATAGAACCCGGTCCATCTGGGTGCATGGCAAGCTCTGTATTATTTCTTTATTCTACTTCTTTTGAGGCTCTTTTTATTCCTGAAGCAACCAGATGCCATTGGGCTAAGTGGAAATGTTACTGGCGCCCGCTCAAGCAAATCAATAAATAACGGATGTCAAGTGATCCTGTGACCTCTTTTAGCTTTCTCTTGTGTGCTATTTTCCAGGATTATCTTTTTTTCATCCTCTACTTCTAATCATTCGAGTTTGTAATTGGTTTTATGTATATGTCTGTCTTTTAAAAAATCACTTCTGTTATTTATTTTTGTGGGTATTAAGTTTAGTTAATTTATTTCTTCGGATCTTCAGGATTTTTTCCCTGTATTTTGATCCAATTTTTTTCTTTTTATAATTGGGTACTGATATATTTTACTTCTCTTCTGCCTCTGAATTTTACTATGGATACATAAAGTCTAAAATCTTAACTCCCTGGCTCTCAGAGAACACACAACCTTAGAGCACTGCAGTTAACATAGTCATAAGCTTGGTAGCATATTTGTTGTTGTTATTATTATTATTATTATTATTATTATTATTATTATTATTTTATCTATCTTTACTAGTTTTTTAGTGTGAGAGAGAAGCTTTTCTGGATGCAGTACTTTACACTGAGTAAAGTAGGTATATCTTATTTTTGTCTTAAAGCAGTTACGTCTTGGTTGCTATTGAAGTCATAGTCTGTGAAGTATGGTCCCTTTAGGCTCAAAGCCCATTTATGTTTGCATATCCTCTGAGAGGGTGATAATCTTTTCACTGCTATGACTTTTAGTTGTCAAGGAAGTGGATAAAATGTTAGCGTACAAGTTTATCATTACATGATTGGTCTGAGTTGAACCTGTGTTTAAATAAAGGGTTTCTTCATGCATTGCATAAACATGGTAAAGAAACAAAGCATTAATAATAGTTTATCAGTGTGATATTCTAGAATGTTTATCTGTAAAATTTTATTTTTACTGTGTAAATTCCCTTAATTTTCTATAGTGAAAATTACATTTCTAAGGAAACACATACTATTTCCGTCCTCAAATAAGTTAAATAGTAATTGCATTTTTTTTCTGAAAAGCTATTTGTGTGTCTGTTGGGTAGGGACCAGATGGTGATGCTCAGGGTTTAGTCCAGGCTCTGCACTCAAAGGTCACTCCTGGAGCTGATGGGGGAGCACCCTGGGGATTGAACTGGGGTCAGCAGCATTCAAGGCAAGCACTTTAACTCCTGGTCCATTTTATTGTCCCTTTGAGAAGAAAAAACTCATTATCCATGTTTATCTAACTCATTTGAAATTCTGGGATAAATTGGGGTGTCATTATCAAATGCATTTATCAAATGTCAATTGCAATGTTCAGTAACATTGCAAAGAGCGGAAGTCCCCTTTTCTCCTAAATATCACCCTGTAAGGTGGCTTCAGTATATCTAGATAGAGAATTGTAGAATATTTGACTTTAAGGAAATCTTGTCGCTCATGTAGTACAGTAGCTTATGAAAGCTGATGTCTTTAAAATGATTGGGAATAAAATCATTGCAGGCATATTTGGGATGAAACTTGGTTATCTGTGACCCACTACAGAAAAGGAAGGTCTCCCTGCCTTGGCCCCAAGTAAAAGAGTCAAGAACAGCTTTTGTATTTAATCTCTGCACTTTAACTAAGGACAAACTAGAACCTTCTAGGGGGTGCTGTGTAGTTGTGTAATCTACTGGTTGCAGGTTTTCTTTTTAGCCCTTTCTAGAGTCTATGAGAACCAGTAACTCATTTCCACATCCAGGTAGGGTTGCTGCTTTATACAAAGCCAACTAGGAAATGATTTGCACATTTCAACTATTAATTATTTTTGTTAATTCAACTCATGTCTAGACACTTTACTTGGATAACCAAAAGTTTCCAACTAGGCTTGCCAAATCTCCTTAGGCCCTCAACTCTAGACCTGCTCGCTTGGCTTCTTTAAAGGGTCTCCCCAGACTGTGGAAATCCTGTCAAATATTCAGTGACAGCAGTATCAGTGACAAAAGGCCTTACTTTATCCCCAGCCTTTTGTTTGCTTCAAGCCTTTTCTCACTGCTGGCCACAGTGGGACCGATTCTTTTAAGCAGACAAACCACATGCTATTTCTGTGCTGTAAATTTCCAAAGCGTCTTTCCAGTCCACCTCTCCAACCACACACTGGAATAAGAAGTGTGTTTGCAGCTATAATCAGCACACTTAAATACTAGTTAAATTCAGAAGGAGTGCAACATTCATACAGCTCCTGACTCGAGAGAAGCTGTAAAAATATCACATGGTTATAAGCCCTCTGGGACCTTACACAATAAGGTGATCCTTCCTAAACCTTTTTTAAGGCTAATGGGGTGTTCCAAAATAGCCCAGATTACATGTTTAAGGGGGTCTGATTCATAGAGGATTGTGCCTGACACCAGGGGGCCCTGGCTGCCGACTAGCCAGTTCCTCTCTAATATCTCTTTCCTGGGAGCAGAGGCACAGTAATAGCCATCATGTTTTCCTGTCAGTGCCACTGAGGATACCATAATTGTCTTGGTATCCTTAGTGCTGTGCACATGGCATATACCTGAAATAGTTGCAAAGGGGCTGCAGTAGACAGTTGCTTATGCTGAATATGAAGGAGCCCTACATTCTCTCTTAGCCCTCTCCCACTCCCCTCTGCAATTTCCAGTGTCACATGTATAGTTCATCTCAGTCGCTCAGTGATGTTAGCACTGAGGCTTCTGGACAATGTGAAAAGGTCCCAGAACTCTATGGATTTTCTTGTAGTTGGATCTTGAGTCTGGGTCTCTTGGATTTTAGACTAGGATTCTTTATATATCTCGATTAGCTCAAAGTTGGCCCCTCTTTTAGTCTACTGGCATCCCAGGGTGCTGATGAGACTTAAAATAACACACCTGGAAGAGTTGGGTGATTTAGAATATACTCCCAGTACCCATTATCTGATGGCTTTTCCCCACATCTACACATCGTAGGATATTCATGCCAAAAGGGCATTCATAGGAAAATATAGCTGTTGAAGATGTCACCAGCGGCTTTCAGAGCCTCAGTAGCCAAGTAAAGACCTTTACTGAGCCCCTGAAGTGGCTCCTGCCATGACCTTTGCTTCGTCTACTCTCAGGCATCACGGAATACACCGAGCTGGAATCCAAGGAGTTACTTCTCACTGGATACTCTCTCCTCTTGGTCCAATCTCTGTGGAAAACTTGTCCTGATAGTGAATCTTACAGAGAAATCTCTTCTGCCCTTGACTCTTGCCTCTGTTGGATCCCAGACTCCACCCTGTAATCACGGATTTACTCGGCTCTGACTGGGCTATGAGCTCAGGAAGGAAGCATCCCTCCTCCCAGGCCTTGGGAGTATCTGGAGGTTAGAGTACACTTCACAAATGTTTTCTGAATGAAGACATTGCTCTAGGAATTCCTCCTTTGAATTCCCTTATATATGTGCACAGAGTATGATCATTTCAAAGGAGGCCATTGCGGGGGGAAACTTTTGGTATGATTTCTTAGAGGGACTTGATCTACCCAGTGTTCACCTTGGAATTGAGGACACCAAGTACTTAATGTATAGAACATACTGTGAATTTGAGGAGCAGCTGCCTCTATATTGCTCATTCATTCCTCTGTCTCCAAGAAACCTTACTTTATCTTATCTCGGGCTAAACCCTCTAGTGTTTGTGGGGTTGAATAAATGCTGTAATTCCTCTGCAAATTTGACTTTCTGAGCCTTATTGTTGTGGATCTCTTTGACATCCTAGAGAATGTCTGAAGCCATATTTTTGAAGCTAAATATGCAGATACTTTTGTTTTGAATAAGCGCCACGTCTATATTTCTTCCATGCCTTTCGCAGACTTTGGCCTGTGAGTCACCTGGTGCGTTCAGATGACTTCTGTGACACCCTCACCCCATCCCCATTTGCTTGTTTTGTTTAGTAGGCCAGGAATATTCTCAACCTTCTATTCTGTATGTCTTGTCTTAGATATGCCCACTTAGGCACTGGTGGACTGGCAGGGCAGGGAGGACTAAGTTTCAGAGGCCATATGAGTCACTGGAGGGTTTCTGTCACATTGCGCTGCAACTTGAGAGATGCGTGCAACAGTCTTACAAAATGGGTATTGTGAGCCTTGGGTCTTAGGGTATATGCCCAGGGAGCTGAGGCCTGTCATCCCTTGGCCATGTCTTGCATCTTGCTCTGTATTGGTGCTCCAGTGGGAAGACTGAAGAAAGGTCCAGAAAGTATAGAGGAATGATCTGAAGTCAATCCTAATTAACATGCTGCACAGAAAACAAATAGTAGAAACTATTTTTACTTTCTTTCCACCCTTTTACCATCACTCAAGTATGAAAGGGGGAAAAAGAGGTAGTTTAGGTAGAACAGGTCTTACTGATCCACAGATTTCTCAGAAAATTCCCTGGGAAAGATGTCCCATAATACTCAGTTTAAAAACCCTGGTGGCGCTCTCCCTGTACAGAATTTGGCAAGATCAACTGTGACTTGAACCTTTAGCTCATACTGAATCATAGTGGTGAGGTCCTGATACTTTGATGTGGATGTTTTTGGAGCTAAACCAAAACCTCAATGTCCACTGCTCTGGGATCATGCACGTGGCATCACTGAATTCTCTAGGGTCCTGCTCTGGCTGAAATTCCCAGTCATTGGTTTCTGAGATCTTGTAGGGGTTTGGGGGAGCAGGGCTGTCACCTTGGCACCAATGGAGCTTACTCATGAGTCAATCGTGTGTGCCTGAAAATTCAGAATTGAGAGGGGCAGTTTCTTCTGAGCTTCTCTGCTTTGTTTTCACCACCACACAGGTGGCATGGCTGTTTCTATAGATGCAGAGTTCAGACAGAAAAAAAATGTTCAGTTATTCCACAAGCATTGGGTCTACTCTATTACTATCACTATCACTATCTTCCCGTTAATCATCTATTTGCTAGAGCGGGCACCAGTAATATCTCCCTATGTCCTGTCGCATGCTAGTAGAACCCAAAGGCATCCACTTGCTCCAGGAACATAGAGAGCCTCAAACCATTATATTAGGTCATGGGAATGACCTAATATAAATGTTACTGGTATTTGGCATATCAAATACTACATGAGCAGCTTGCCAGGCTTGCCGTGTGGGTGGCATACTGTTGTAGTCACCTCTAAATAAAGCATTTATTGATGAACCGGGCTGTGATAGTCTGGTCTGCTGGGTGGAGTTGTGACGAGAGGGAAGTCGGATGTGGAAAATGGCGGGCCCCATGGAGTAGGGGGGTGTCGTCTGGCTTGTTGTGAGGCTCTGCTGAGGTGGCAGGCCAGGGCTAGAACCCGCCATGCCTCCCAGGTGCCTCCTGAGCGGCTGGGCACAGGGAGAGCAAGTAGCAGCTCTGCCCCATGTCTGAGAGTCTATGGTTCAGCATACCTGGGCTGGATTGCAAAAAAAAAAAAATGCTGAAGGGTGGGTGTCGATGATCCGGGCTGTGATAGTCTGATCTGCTGAGTGGAGTTGTGACGAGAGGGAAGTCCGGATGTGGAAAATGGCGGGCCCCATGGAGTAGGGGGTGTCGTCTGGCTTGTTGTGAGGCTCTGCTAGGGTGGTGGGCCAGGGCTAGAACCCTCCATGCCTCCTGGGTGCCTCCCTGAGCGGCTGGGCACAGGGAGAGCAAGTAGCAGTTCTGCCCCATGTCTGAGAGTCTCTGGTTCAGCATACCTGGGCTGGATTGCCAAAAAAAAAAACAAAAAAAAAAAAAAAAACTGCTGCAGGGTGGGTGTTGATGATCTGGGCTGTAGGTCTACTCTGAAACATTAAAAAGCCATTATGAGACACATGGACCAGGCCTCCAAACAGAAAGTGGGAAAGGCCAGAGCGATAGTCCAGTGGGTAGGGTGTTTGCCTTGCACACAGCCAACCCGGCATCCTATATGTGCTCGGGTCCTAGCAGTGCTCGGGTCCCCCAAGCACTGCTAGGACTAAGTCCTGAGTGCAGAGCCAGGAGTAACCCCTTGAGCATCCACTGGTGTGACCCAAAAAGCAAACAAAAAAAGTGGGAAATGCTTTTATGTCACATCCCATGGGCTAAGGCCCCTTCTGATTGGCTGGGCTGTTGCTGGCACTGAGGTCCGTCTCCCCCTTTCTCACTGAGCAGTGACAGGGCTTCATTGCACAGGTAGGTATGAGGCCTCTCTCTCCCGGCTGCTGAATCTCTCCTATGTGCATGATGATGTCTCTCCCAGCATCCTCACAGTGTTGGAAGGTTTCTCTGCATTCAGATTTGCACAGAATATCAGCTCCAGAACCTGTTCACCATGCAGGGTGCAGAGCAATTCAGACTCGCTGGGACCTTTGTAACTAATGTTTGCCACCTGTGTACAGATAGCTTGTTTTGGGCAGAACTTTTCCTCTCTTTCCAAATCAAATACAGTGTGTGCTGTGAGCAGGGGTGGAGGATGCAGAACCCTCTCTATGAGTTTGCACAGCCTTCAGCATCCCCTTCCTGGTCCTGGCCCAGCTTGTCTCCTGGCACAGACAGAGACAAAAGTCTGGGCCTGAGAAGTTCAGCAGACACTGTACACACATATTCAACAAGCTCATTGGGGTTCCCTGTGCGCATTTTACCAACTTTACTTTGTACTTAAACCCAGATGTCCTGGAAGCCATCTAAACTCTGGCTCTAAGCCTCCTTCATCTTTCTGACCGGTCTTTGCTGACACCCCTGGTCTGAAAGTGCCAATTTTGTCAGCAACCAGGCCCATAACAAACGACTGACCCCTCCCACCACTTATTTAAAGCACTTGAAATTAGGATGTGGTGTGTACCTATTAACTATTAAAGAGCTATAGTGTTGCTTTCTTTAAGACTGAACATCAAAGTCCTTTTACACCTGATCAGTGTTGACTTTAAAACAGTCTTCACGACTAAAGCAGATAGATTTTCAGAGGCTTTGCTCTACCTAGATCCTGCTTGGCATTTTGCACGTAAACTCTGACTTGTTTTTCACACCATCCCTCTGAGGTAGACTGTCTTGCTGTTCTGTGCAGGATACAGACACCAGTCAGAGTTGCTCTGCGGGGTTATCAGCTGGCTGACCGTCATGTAATATCCAATTGGCTTGTCCCAGATCCTGCCTGCTGTTTCTATCCACCCCAGGCCACTCACTGGGAAAGGGGGAGTGCCTTCCTTACTTTCGTTTAAATTTTATCTTTCTTTATTTGTTAATATTTTCTGCATTGCTTTTGCACATGTCATTTTCATTTTATCTTTTAGGATCTATTATCATTTAAAAAATTCTGGTGACAATGTTTTATAGGAGTGTAGATGTTTATGCTTTTAGTGGTATACTGTTATCTCACCACATCCACTACCAAAGTGCCAATAGTTCAAGGGACCTTTCAGTCCACCCATTTTTTCCTACCCCTTGCCATTGGTAGTATGTATTCTGTTCCCAGAATCTGAGGGCATGCTTTCATTGACCATTTTCAATGCAGTTGCTTTGTTTCTTTGTATACTGTTTATGAATGGGATTATCAATATCTGTCTTTCTTCTGCCTGCCCCTCAAGGTGTTGCAGGTGTAGCTGTGTGCCTTGCTGCATTGGTAGGTGGCAGATAGGAGACAGGCTTGTCTACAGCTAGGGCTCTGCCTCGTGGGCCCTGGATAATTGATGGTCTGACATAGCAAAAGACTGGGCCCCTTGGGATGAACCCAGAGCCATGCAGAGCCTGGCAAGCTACCCATGGTGTATTCAGTATGCCAAAAGCAGTAACAATAATGGACCTCATTCTCAATGAATGGAGACTTTACTGGCACCCACTCAATCAAATTGATGAACAATGGGAAGACAAGTGACAAGTGACAAGTCTTTCTTCTGATTTATTTTTCAATTGAAGTAACACCCTCTAGTTCCATCCATACTGTAGCAAATTGTAAAATGGCATGATTTCTAATAGCCGAGTAGTATTTTATTGAGTTGATATAGACCACAATTTCTTTATCCATTCCCTTTGATGAAATTTGGTCACTGTTTCCTTTAAGGTATAGAAGTTTCTTAACCTAATGCCTTGTTTGTTTATCATTGCTTCCACTTGCTTGTCCGGTTGTGTTGTATTTCTGAAGATGCCTTTTGGCTTCTCCTCCATCAACTCTGATGGAGAGTTCTGCCTGTTTCTTTATGTACCCGTATGTATTCAGCTTCAATATCAAAGTCTTTAATCCATTTTGATTTGGCTTTTTGTGCATGATGTTAGAAAGAGATCTGAGTTCATTTTTTTTTACATGTGACTGACCAGTTTTTCCACATCACTTGTTGAAGAAGCTGTCTCTGCTCTGCTTCATTATTTTTATAATGATGACTCTTACTCAATGTTCAGACTCCCTCATTAGAGAGCTGTTGAGGTGATCTAGCTTGTTCAATAATATTGGAACTCTTCTGAACTTTTTAAAATTTCCTTTAGATCAGAGGCAGGTGACATTCCTACTGAAATTCCTTACTCACTTATCCAAATATCCTTCTGCCCCTCCAGCCCCTGTATAGAACATGGCTTCTGAGTCCCTAGTGAAGGTCAGCTGTGTCCTCATCCTCATTCCGGGCTCATGTTGAATTTACACACGAGAAGCACCACAGTGTGTCAATCTGAGATGTTCTCTGCTCTACGCCTTATGAGCAATCTTATGAGGGCATATAATATTTCCCACCAGCTTTTCCTATGGGATACCTGGAAGCTTCCAGGAGTTAGAAAGATAGTCTGTGAGTAGAACAACTGAGGAGTGGCATGGGGAGCTGGAATGGAACTCAAGAATGTTTGCATACTTGTTTGATATTTGAGAAACCAGGTCCTGGGTTCTGTTGACACACTGGCTCCCAGGTAGGGAAGCTGTGTCTGAGCAGGTGGAGTGCTGCAGTCCCTAGAGCCCCCACGAGGTACCTGGTCTAAAACAGGTGTGTTTGTCTTCATCTGCTCTCCCCAGAGATCGTATGCTTTTGGCTCCAAGGCACTTCCTCTCTTTGACCCTTTGCTTCCTAATACCTCCTGAGCCTTCTCTTTCTGTGATCTAAACATTTGTGTTCTTTAGAAATGTTTTGATTTTTGTCTAATGAAGATGCTATTTTGTAATGGCAGAAGCCATTGGAAAACAAAATGGAAACACAGGAGGAGCAAAAGTCAGTTTTGAGTTCTTTTGGTGTTTTGCTCATTGAAATACTTGATTGCTTCTTTTTTTTTCTAACTCACTGGGATGGGCTTAGGGCAGATGGACAGAGTGGATGTTTGTGCCTTTGGAATGTAATCTTTACAACAGAGCCAAGCTCTCTGAAAGCTTCCAGGTCAATGCTGAGAATCTGGCCGACTTCCTTATTTTTTCACATTTTGCCAAAGTTTGCTTCTGATGCTGGGAAGACAGACCACAAAGGGAGCCTTCATTTGATTTTTGCTGGACAAGTCAAGTCAGGGTGAGTGTAGCTGGACCCCTAGATGCTTCTCTATCAATGATTCAGTGAGACTGGCCAGAAATCACAATGGAAAGTGACCTCCCAAACATGTAACTGGGGGCCGGAGCGATAATACAGTGGGTAGGGCATTTGCCTTGCACACAGCCAACCTAAGTTCCATCCAAGGCATCCCATATGGTCCCCTGAGCACTGCCAGGAGTAATTCCTGAGCAAACAGCCAGGACTAACCCCTGAGCATCACCAGGTGCCACCCCAACAAAAGCAAAAAATAAAAACAAAAACCCACCAAATACATGACTGAAGAAATTTAACTCAATGTTGAATGTGAAGAGAGAGTCATCGTGGGACAAAAGTGTGGGGGTGCAGAGGAAGGATTATCATTTGCCAACGGTCCTCGTCTGTGATCCCTTTGCCCTGGACAGGCAGATCTGTTGGCTGGGTTTCGGGTGCACTCACATTTACAAGTGGTTTGTTTACTTCCTTCTTCTGAAGGAAGAACTGGAGAAAGTTCTGGCTTGTATTTTATTTAGAATTTGGCAGTAAAGGGATTATGTGAAGTCATTAGGCAGTGTGAAGCCAATTTAAGGTGGTGGTTTGTGGTGGTGGTGGTGGTGTGTGTGTGTGTGTGTGTGTGTGTGTGTGTGTGTGAAAGAGAGCAGAGAGGGAGCATATAGAGAGACACCATTGTTTCAAATAAACCTGGCTTACTTGCTGTTCTTAGTTCATGAATTTATTATTCCTCTTTTTGCTCTGTTTTCTCTTTTAAAAGATCATTTAAGACCTGAAGTTGGAAAAACAATGAGTGCTTTCCCCTCACCCCTCAAGCTTATGTGAAATCAGTTCAAAGGTTTCTAAAGGCCTTTGATTGGATCACGAAAAGGTCAACTCTTTCATAGGTATTTGATTTATGTTCAGATTATGCTTTCTATATTTAGTTGTATTCAAATGCTAAAATTATAATCCAGCACAGATCTTCCCAGGAAGCACCAATTTATTTTCTGAGAGGATCCATATTTTAATTTTAACATCAAATTCCTACAAAAAATACCATTTCTGTTCTTAGACTACTAGCTGATTATCTAAAAAATCTAATTTAAGAGTCCACTTAGCTCTAGGTTTTTTTTTTTTTTTGCTTTTTGGGTCACACATGGTGATGTCCAGGGGTTACTCCTGCCTCTTCAATCAGGAATTACTCCTGGGAATGCTTGAGGGACCATATGGGAGGGAATTGAACCTTGCACAGTCACGTGCAAGGCAAACACCCTACCCACTGTGCTATTGCTCCAGCCCCTTGGCTCCATTTTAATGGGAATATTCTTGGGGATCCAAAGAAAACTGACCTACAGGCGAAAGGTGGATCAGGAGGTCTTGTCAAAGGTGGAAATTACCACAAACCTGTGCGAGCAGAGGTTAGCTAAGACAGTGAAGGGAACAGTGTGCCAATATTTGTCGAAAGGGCTATTACCACATATAACTTAGCATTAAATACAGGCAAAAGGATACACATGATAACATCTAAGTATATGTATTACAATCCACAATATGTAAGAGAAAGAAGAGAGAAAAAGAGAGAGAGAAAGAAAGAGAGAAAAGAGATAAAGAACCTGCCATAGAGGCAGGTTAGGGGAGGGGGGGAGGGAATCGGGGACATTGGTGGTGGGAAATGGCCACTGGTGAAAGGCTGGAATCTGGAACACTGTTTGGCCAAAACCCAAACATGAACATTTTTGTAATTGTTTATCTCACTGTGGTATAATAAAATATATTAAAAAATAAAATGTCTATTCTTCTCATCAGTAAAAAAAAAAAAACAAAGAAAACTGACCTAGAGAAAGAGATTTTAATGTGATTGGGGGGGATAAAGCGTGCATGATTAGGGCATATTTAAGATTTATTTCAAGAAACACAGGGCACTAAGAAATGTCCCTGCTGCAAAATCACACTTGTATTTTTAGCACATGGTTTGTGACTTCAGCACTCTGCACCTGCCGACAGTCACTTCCCTTCCACAAAGCAATAGTCACCAGATTTCTTAAAGCATGATGCAAAGAGCCCATCTTCCATGAAGTATTCTTACTGAGACTTCTCTTGACATTCTGTCCTTTCTAGAACTCCTAGCAGTAGATGGCAATAGATTTGGAAATGGCATTAGCTATGGTTTCTCATTGGCGCCGGGAATTCTTCTCATTATTTACTAAATCCATGTAAGGCTTTATTTGAACTCTTTAATCTTTTGACTTTTTGTAAAGTCCAGATTCCTCATCTTTAAGGTCAGGAAAACATAAATCCCATCAGACTCTGTTGATAGCTAAATTAACCGTATAGGGAAAGCTCCTAATACTCCTTGTGAAGTCACCAAACCATTACTTTGTTTCCCTGTTTTGTGTAACATTTGTCTTATTTATAACTATATCATGATGTCCCTGAGGCAGAGATCAGCTGCTCACAGTGGCCAACAATGGCCCTCATGCTTTGAAGATTATCAGTTAGTGACTGGACAAACCTTTGCTGACTTTTACGTCAGAAATCCTTAAAGGACAGCACTGGGGGTCGGGAGCAGGAGTAGTCTTTGTACTGCGGTATGGACTTCTGCATAACGAGAGCCCTCCTGTACTTTCATAACGTACTTTTAAAGATGCACAGTTAAGGGGACCATGTTTGACATGGGGAAACAAAAAGACAGGAAAATGTTGTACATGAACCACAGTCAGAATCACATGTGACTGTGGGGTCTATTAGCTAGATTGATATCCGTGCCAACAGAGGATTATACTGATTAAGTATAGAGTTAACAGTTCGATTATGAAATTCAACTCGCTGTGTTTGATAGATCTATGCCCATTTTTTCTTCTGAATTGCGTTCCAGAAAGAGGCACTAGAATGTACATGGAAATAGTGAAAATAAAGTTACAATTTATCAAATATTACAACAATATTCCACAACATTCAAACCTGAGTTTTGGCAAGTGTATTTCCACCCTCACTGGCTAGGTAAGGGCTCTCAGCGTTTATATTCCTTCCTTATTCCCTCCATTCCTTTTCTCTCCTTGTCTTTCTTCCAGTTGATGAATAAACAGTCTTCTACCTCAGGAATTCTTAAACTTTTTTCCACTATTAACTCTTTCTCTCAAGAAAATTTTTTTATCTGAACCTTTATATTTAGAGATATAAACCAGTTATACAAATCAAACATTTGTTGATAAAAATATATTTTAAACCAAATTTTAAGATATTTCCCCCTATCGCTTCATTCACATTTGAGGTTCGAATAGCTTTTAATATATTTTTTTTTTGGGGATGAATTTAACTAATTCCTTTTTCTCGGCAGCCCCCAAATAAAGGAAGGTGTAAGACATATAACCAACAGTAGAAAAGTTTTGGTTCTGAGAAAGGACTCTGGTGTCTGTGTTGGGAAACGATTGGTCTGAATCATCTCCTCTAGTTACCTATTGAACCATTGTACCAGCTGAGGTTGAGAAGTACAGGAGCCAATGAGGTGGCCCTAGATAGAGGAGCAAGGTTAAAGAAAATCCTCCAAGAGTAGACAGAGGAAAAGGGAAAAAAGCAGCCAAAATAACAACGGCAAGGCAACAAGTTTAGCTATGGAATGGTGTTCTCATTCTTGGGCTGAGTGATTTTCTGTTCTTTGGATGAAGACTTACTGTTTGAGATCAGTGATACGGCAAGGCGTTTAGTCTGCATTCGCCTTGCTGCATGAAAAGGAATGCTGCACGTGCATTTCTTCAGGATGCTTTGTTGAAACTGCATAGAGGCAATTGTACGGTCTTAAAACGTTCCCTCATCTGAGCTGGCAGGGGTGTAACGTACAGCATTCCAGGAATTTGAAAGTATACCACAGACAAATCCCTTTTGTAAGATTCACTGGGGAGATAGGACACAGCCATAGTGGTGGAAGTTGCATGCAGTAGGTGGTACTAAGAGTTTCTGATTCTGTGTGGCGACATCAAGGAACTTAATGGTACAGTGGCAGTTTTCCAGTGCCTTTAACACCCTTGCTAGGGCCTCTGAAAGTGCTGGGTTGATTGGGTGGACAGCACAAGCTCCCCTCCCCAAGAAGATCAGTATATAGAATAAGCAATTACAAAAAGGCCTGAATATGTAGGGACTTTAGGGAGTTTGGGGAAACATTATCATATAAAGGGAGAACCCCTTAAAGTCCCAGGTGTACAGCTGAAGCGCAGATATCTGATATGCGTGTAATTGTAGAAAGTGCAGACTTGGCAGAACAATTGCACATATCTTGAAAAACAACATAGAATTGTAGCTTCATGGTTTCATAAATGTAGCTATGTCCCCATCCTTCCCAGGTAGACAATACAACACATTTTTTTTGTTTTGACTTGTCTTTCTTTTGCAAGTAATTAAAATAAAAGAACTTTTTTTTAATCAACCAGTATTTATTTGTTGGTGGTTTTCATTTATTATGGTTTTAGCATTTAAGTAGTATGCACCTTAAAGTTTTCAGAAGTAGAAGTTTGGTCTTATATTTTTTTTTTTTTGCTTTTTGGGTCACACCCGGCAATGCTCAGGGGTTACTCCTGGCTCTGCACTCAGGAATTACTCCTGGCGGTGCTCGAGGGACCATATGGGACGCCGGGATCGAACCCAGGCCGGCACAGGCCGGCCGCTTGCAAGGCAAACGCCCTACCCGCTGGGCTATCAGGACACAGAAGGGCCCTAGAGAGAGAGCACTAAAGGTGCGTGCTGTGGCAGCTTCAGCAGACACTGGTTCAGTCCTACCATTGCACATCGTCACTTGAGCACCATCAGGGGTGAATCCTGAGCATGAGCCAGGGATATCCCCTAATCACTGCTATGTAATCCCTAATCCCCCAAATATAATAAAACAAAAAGAAATAAGTGAAAGAGAATAGACTACAAAGGATTCCCCACCAGCATCCAAATTGCACATCAAATATTGGAGAGGTCATTCACTCAGAAAGACATTGTGTGGATAATCTTGTGAGGAATTGAATTTGCAGGTTTCTTAAGGCAATTATAAGAAAAATAGGTCATTTGGTTCGATGGTTCTCAGCCTGGAGCCATATGCCCCACTGTGGGCATTGAGACTAGGGGCCACCCAGGAACTTGGGGGCAGGCACTGGCAGAAAAGGGCCACTATCAGTAAAAGGGTGAGACACACTGATTTAATTGAGGTGGTGAGTTTAATAATGACAAATTGGCCAGAGAAGCCCTGGAGTCATTTCAACTGGGATTATTTTCCCAAGTGGATGTTTTCCTCGTCATCTTGCTTGGCTGCAGAACCAGAAACAGGAAGAGAAGTACAAAGGCAGAGCCGTGTCCCATGACTGCCTCTGGTCTTCCCAGAACCTGAAAAGGGCTGTGTTTTGAGATTTGTTTTGAAAGAAGGGTAAGTTGCTACTGGAGAAGTCCCTACTCAACAAAGCATCCGCAGTCTCTATTATCAGAAGAATCACTGAGGGTAGCAGGAAATAGCTGAACATTGTCTATGTTGATCTCCTCCTCCCTGCACCTTTTGGAAGAATAGTCAGTGTGAGAGGGTCAGTAATCTCTAGGCTATTATGAGATGGTTTAAACAGTCCCAAGTTTATTAATAATTACCAAGAATGGGGCCAGAGATATAGTAGGTGGCTTGAATGTGGCTGACACTGGTTTTCTCCTCGGCACTCCGTGTGGTCCCATGAACTCACCTGAGCACAGAATCAGGAGTATAACCTGAGAACTGCCTCGAGTAGACCAAAGACAACAATAATAACAAAAGGAAATCAGGAATCGCCAAGGAGGATGCGTTGTTGAGAGCATGGGGGAGCTGGTAGTGAGGGCCCATTGCAGATTTCTGCACTCTTGGTGGTGCTCAGGCAGACTTCCTGTGCCTTTGTGCTGCATGTCTTCAGTCCCTTGTGTGTTTATATTTCTATTGTACTGATGGATTTCTTCCCCTGAATTGATTGCACTGCATTGATGGATGTCTTACCCCAAATTGACTCTACTTGTTAATGGTGCCCTGAGTTTTCACAACTCCCCACCAGAAGCACTTTGGAGATAACTTTTGTCTCTTGCATCCTGTACAATCACCTTTTACCACATCCTCATGACATTGGCCCTAACAAGGCTCTCCCTTCCATTCTTAGATTCTTCATCTGCTCCCCATCAGCTCCTTCATCATGTAGTAAACATGGATTATTAAGCATACTTAGCATAAGTACAGGTTAGGTTGCCCTTCCTCCAATTATAGTCTAATTGATCTGATTAAATTACAGCAAAACAAACATTGAAAAAATGTTACATGAAATATTGAATTGCTGAATTCCTCAAAGACTTAGCTCAATTGTCATCCTCCACAGAAAATCATCCTGAAAATGCAGAACTTGGGCACTCCACAGGAGGAGAGAGAAGGAGGATGGAATAACGGAACAGACCCAGAGTCAGTTTAGATGGACCGTGGTTAAATCTGTTGTGGCTGACCACGCCTCAACGTCTACTCTGCAGTGTCCACTGGCCCATCTGTAGACATCTGCTTCTCCTTGCTTGAGAACTTCCTCTGAGCTGCCTCCTTGCCTCTAGAATAGGGAGATGATGTGCAGGAAGAAGTAGTGGCTCTGCATTCTCCAGTGGAATAAGATCCCATTTACTGCTTGGGCATTGCTTAATTATAGACCCTGCTTGATACCACCCTTCTCTTGTTTGCTGAACTTTCCCACCTTTGGAACTATTCTATGATCATGTTCCAAACAAACTAGTTGTGCATGAATAATTTTCTACGGGAGTTCATTTCAAGGCAAAGTCAAGTCCAGATGTTTCTGTACACATCAGATTTTCTTCTATTCTGTCTTTGGGGGGCTAGGGGTGGTATGGGCATTGGTCTTCTAAACTGCACAGAAGGGGCCCAAAGGAACCTTCTGGTCAGCCAAGCTCATGATTCATTGTGAGGTCCTGGGAATGTTGTGCTACCTGGGCTCTGTAGTGCTGGGAATGACCTAGACTCTCTATGGTACTTGGGGTTCAAGGGCTGCACCCAGTGATGCTCAGGAGACCATATATTGCTGGTGGTTAAATCTCACCATGATTGACTGCCTGCAAAGCATGCACTTTAACCCCTGAACTCTCTCTGGTCCCTGAGATTTGTTTTTGTGCCTATAAAACAAAGAAAATTCTGAGGATTTTGGATTGTTGGGAGAACTAGCTGAGTTAAAGGACTCAGACCTACTTGTTCAAGCATTGGTCTTTTTGGTCTCAGAATCCATAATTTGGTGGAGGTCCTATGAATTTTTCAAGTTACACTGGTGTTTTCTCAGAAATGGATCACTCACTGCAATTTTCTATGAAGTCAGTGGAAATTGTTCCCTCTTAGGAGGAACACAATTCAGTGCTTGCTAGTAGCTTTCCATAAAGTACCTGTCTTACAGCGCTGCCGCTGTCCCCTAGAGCTTCTCAGCTCTTGACTACAACAGAGTGAAGTTTCTTGTGAAGGCTGACCTTGACTGAGCCAGAACAGTGCAAGGACAGAGCAGCCTGGAGAAGGACCACAGGGCGCAGATGGCCTCCCTTCTTGCCAACCCCCACCGTCTCCTCTCTGGGACACATTTGAGAAGGCCGGAGGAGATAGATTCTCAGTCCTCCTCCCTTAGTTACATGAGAAAACAGAGAATGTGAATCCTGTCCATCATGACTCACAACTTAAAATATGTTGGCAGAGTCCGCTTTTATTTTATGTTGGTTGGAGGAGGAGGACAGCGAACATTTAGGGCACAGAAGCAGCCAGGCCAGATGAAGGCCAGAACAAACTGCTGGTTAGCATTTCCAGTTCGGCCCATTGCTGTCCATCTTCTTAGTGGGAGCAAACCAGTGATTTATTTGGGGAACATAGACAACTTCTTCAGTAATTGGCATGTGTTCTTGTGGCAGAAGTAAGCCCATGCTTACCAGAAGCTTCTGGTGTGGCAGAACCAACACTCCATCTCCAGGTCAGTCTGTACTTGTCTCAAAGAACAAACACCCTGGACAAAATGGTCATTTCCTCCAACCACACAAAACAGCCCCTGAGTTACCTATAAATTTGTATTTTACAAATCAATGTAGCCACAGTGTCTAGAAAAACATACTGTTCTTCAAGACAGAAGAGCCACTTGAAATCTGGTGGGACTGTTGGCATCCCTGCTGTAGTTGTCCTCAGACATCCGGATGAACAGGGCCTGCTTCCTTGGAACTGCCCTTCTGGAACATTCCAGCCCTCCTTTGCTCCCTCTAACGTGAAAGTGTGAGGCGAGGTTAGCAGAACTTGGCATACTCCTGTTGGTCAAATGAGGTTTCAGGCTTAGGCTATCCTGGGATCTTGCATCTTGGGGTCTACCCCTTGTCATTCCAATCTGGGACCACTGCCTTTGGGGACAGCCCCTCAGCAGGGACTTTATGCCGGACTGTTTGTATGACAAGGACCATTATTCCCGGAGCAGACTGGCTGTTTCCAGGCTCCATGTGCATCACGAGATGCCTGCAAATATGTCATCAGTCCTCCAGACAACTACCTGAGTAAGCACTACCTCGTCTTAACGCTACTCCCCAGGTTTCATATATTTGGGTCCTGATCCTGGTAACACAGAAATGTGGGGAGAGAAATCAAGTTAAAATGAGTCCTTTGGCTTGTGCTTAATATCAAAGGAGTGATCAGGAGGAACATTTGGAGACAGAGACACCAAGAGATTATGGGAACACATAGGGAAAGGCAGTTGACACCAGTTGGAGGAAGTGAAGCCTGGGATGATCCCTGTTCCCAGCCTCAAAAGGAGTCAGCCACGGCATTCCTTGATTCAAGGCTTAAGCCTCCAGAGCTATAGAGAGTAAGTTCTTGTACAGGAGTAAACTCAAAGGCCGGGAGAACATGTTTTGCATAGGGGGGAGGGAGGAGTTCCATTCCTCCATTGCCTCTTCCCAGGAGGAGTCCCTGAAAACAGAGCACCACTGAGTGGGCCTGGCTATAAGCAAGTACACAAAAACATTTGTTGTTCTAGCCTCCCAGTGTGGCACTTTATTATGGAGGAACTAATAACAAGCTAGTGCTAGCATGATGATCCGGTTTGTGTTTGTGGACACTGAGACTGCCTTGGCGATGACATTAGGTGCCGCTCCATTGGAGCAGGGACTGGTCGCTGTGCGTCACCTCTGTCCTCTTAAGCCCTTAATCACAGGTCTTGGAGGTGGGGGCGAGCTCCTCTCTACAGAATTCCTTACTTTTGTGCTGGCTTTTCAGCTGTAACATGTTCTCCATCTCCCCTCTACCCCCATGCCCTTGTCTTCTCTCAAAGTTTTGAATAACAAAGAACTGGATTTTATGCTCTGCATGCATGAGACCATGACTTCTCTCTCCAGCACTGCATGGCCCTCTGGGCACTGCTGTGGAAGGCTTCTCTCCCTTCTCCCAAACGGAATCATGGATCTCAGTGAAATCCAAAGTAAAACAAAATCTTGAGCTAAATGGATTAGTCCAAAGAATGATTTGCATAGAATTCAGTGCACAAAAATATTTATAAAACTAGCCAAAAGGGAAGACAATACCTTGAAAATGTGGTTTGTATACTAAGGTAACTTCCGTTAGTTGCCTTAGTTTCCTAAACACTTTTTTCTTTTCACGTCCTCCTCCCCTCATTTCTGTTATTATTTCAGAAACACATTGTGAAAAAATTCACAGGTAGAAAAACAGACATACTGTTGTCTATTTTATCCTCCCCTTGTTTTTTTGTGGTTTTGTGTAGGGGCTGTCCGAGATATTCACGGGTCCCAGGGGGCTACTCCCGCAGTCTCACTGACTTGACCATTTGGTCACAGCTCATGCCCTGCAGGCTGAGGACTTTGGGACTGCCCAGCAGTGCTCAGAGGTGTGCAGGGCCACACTCCGTGACTCTGGGATAGGGGCATGTGCTGCAGCAGACTGAACTTGGGATAGGCCCCTGTGCTTTCTCCCCACTCCACCCTTATTGTTAATAAATGCCGGTTCCCTTTTCTCTGAGTGTTGTCTTTGACAGAGGCTCCAGTGGACTGGAGGTCAGCATTGGAAGGGCTGGGCAGCATTCCCTTGTTTCTTTCCATGTTCAGGAGTCTGGGAACCACAGCCTCATGAATGTTCCTGCAGGAGTCAGCTTTCTGGAGTTGACTGATTTCTTTGGCACAGTGAGTCCGGGATGGTGGGTGTGGTGATAGGGGCCTGTCTGGTATGTATGGTAATCTCAAATGCGTGTGGTCTAGGTGTCAGAAAGATCAGGACTAATGCAGAAAGTAAAATGTGGGCGACCCCTGTGGTGTGGTGGTGGAGACTCATAAACTGAATGTTTTTGCTTTCTGGGTCACATCCGGCGATGCTCAGGGGTTACTCCTGGCTCTGCACTCAGGAATTACTCCTGGTAGTGCTCGGGGGACCATATGGGATGCCGGGGGATCGAACCCGGGCTGGCACAGGCTGGCCGCATGCAAGGCAAATGCCCTACCCACTGGGCTATCGCTCCGGCCCCATAAACTGAATTTTTAAGTGTGGTCTGACCAAGAGCAACATACAGTTTTAGGATGGCTGATATTGTGTCCTTAGCCCTTTCTCTCTTGCAGACTTCAGGCCTTTTTGTGTCTGATTTCAAGTATGTGTAATAGCTTTCTCCAGATGGGACAGCAGTTTTCATAATTGCAGACAGGCTGGGATCCCAGTGGATCTGAATAGTAGGGTTCTTGCCCTTCAATTCCATCTGCCACTCACCTCTGTAACCTTTGAAGTCACTTGTCAAAGAATGCATGAATAAAGCAATGATTCCCAGCACTCAAACTCACCCTGTTCTTTATTGTTCATTTCTTAACTATCTCTTTGAAGAAGGCCTTGCATGTTTCTCTATTCTAGGTTCATGGAATTTGTTTCTTAAGTCTCTTAGACTTCATGTTTCTTTCTGGTCTTACTGGTTTGCAAAATGGGTGATTACAGCTGACAGTGCTTTGGAGGAGTGTCATTTATTTTCACAGCCACTGAGCCAGGGCTTGTTCCCTTTATGGCTGCAACATTACCCTGTTACACATTACCTTCAATATGTTACACAGGAGCCACACACACACACACACACACACACACACACACACACACACACACACACACACACGGGTTCCGTGAAGCTGAGCCAGCACACGACATAGAGGTGGCTTCTCTTTTTTTTTTTTTTTATTTTTTTATTTTTTTTTTTTGCTTTTTGGGTCACACCGGCGATGCTCAGGGGTTACTCCTGGCTCTGCACTCAGGAATCACTCCTGGCAGTGCTCGGGGGACCATATGGGATGCGGGGATCGACCCAGACCGGCACAGGCCGGCCGCGTGCAAGACAAATGCCCTACCCACTGGGCTCGCCCCTCGGCCCCTGGCTTCTCTTTTAAAGGAGTCTGTCCTCCTCTTTCTCCCAGGCCTGATTCAGGGGCTAACAGCTCCTTTCCATGGCAGCTCCACAGCAGAATGAATGACAGCCTGATCTATTCATTGGCCACACTGGAGATGACTCTCCCCCCCAACCAACCAGAAAAATGGATATTATATAACTCCTGATGTTCCATTCCTCTTAAACTGCTTGTGTCTCCATGTTTTTTAACTTCTTTTCCACTTCCGGAAGAATTTTCAAGTGTGTTGGGGTGAGTAGAAATGACTCCAGATGATTTTTGTCTGAGGCTGACAGCTCTTCCTTGGGAGACGAATGGAAGAGTGCTCTGGCAGCTTTCCTTCCTGTCTTGGTTTCCTTCCTGAACTCTCTAGCAAATTAATCATTTTACCTGAGAGATTAACCCTGTTTGCTGAAAATGTTTCTTGCACTCACGCTAGACAGGGAGGCTAGCTATGTCTCCTGGTTGTACCAGCTTGGGTGGAGAGCACATTACACGTGAATGAGCCTCCAAACCAGCCCTGTTCCTTGGACTGTCCAGAATTCCCAGACGAACACAGCTAATAGATGATTGGAGCTGCAGAGCAGTGAAGGGGCAGGTAAAGCTGGCCAAGTCAGTTCTCCAACACACCTTACTGGCGAAGTCCCAGTAAGGTGTGTTCCACCCTTTCCCTATGGGTGAGAATCATCAGAACAGCAGCAGATACCATCA